>JAAAKM020004126.1:0-11946 GCA_010016025.2 Alatinidae sp. Z8VKAUB7J3 | reverse complement strand
AGGCCTGGAGTTGCTTAAGTAGTTGCTTAGGTATCACTCCCTATGAAATTCCAAGTGATGGTTGGATCTTGGATCTCTTTGCTTGACATATTATTCACAGTGTGATCTTTGTTATATATCAACAGTTTGTAATCAATCCATAATGAAAAACGTGTCTTGATTTGTTTTTCACTCGTTTCGAAAATTGTCCCTCCTGAATTTGAGGCCTCGAGTTGCTTAGCTTGTTGCTTAGATTTTGGACCAAATCGAGACCTGACACTTAAGCAACTAAGTTGCTTATAAAAAACACTTGTATGTGAGAACTTTGTCTCTTTTATAAAATGGATTGCTATGTTGTGAAACAAAAACTTAGTTTCAACGCCCAGATCAGCGTTCAAGATCATTCATTTACTGGCTGACTAGACTGGGATTGCATACATACCTGTATTTCTTCAAGCTACGTATCAAGAGAAGCACTTGTCGAAGAATTCTTTTACTCCTGGTGGATGTCGTCTTTAATGTTATGCAAATTTTTAATGTCAGTTTTGAAAAGACACTAGAGAAATCGGAGATATGTATCCGTCGGGATAAAATACATAGATTATGTTAACATTGGGGGTCACTTAGTCCAGTTGGTAAGGCACACACCGTGAATATAAGGGTGACATCTTCTCTATTTCTTTAGTGTCTTTTCAAAACTTTTTCTTTGAAATCCCCTCTTCTCGATGATAAATTTTAATATTTGCGTTTCGCACTATAATGTTCTGCTTACATTTCTCTTTCTTTTAGCTCCAGTTTAAAATCAGCCAGCTTGCTGCATCAGGATTGAAAGTGAACAGACTGGACATGTACGGAGAGGTGAGAAGTACATTAAAGTTAATGGGGGTTGCATTAATTAGTTTTGATTCCACAGTGCCCAGAAATTAATTGATCTCCTTGTTTGATTCAAGTTGATAAAGTTAAGGTAAACTAAGGGGCCCCGTGAGCAAGCTTATGAATAATGCTGTACTATCACCTCAGAGTTAACCGTGGAGTATTACGTCGTAGCGTTTTAAAACAGGAGTATTCACTAACTTTAAGAACAAAGAAATTTTTGTTATTCATGTTAAGTTAAATTTTGTTTTTGTGTTTGTACTTGAAAAAGGCCATTTATAACCATTGAAGGTTTACAAATGGAAATGGTTTCATACAAATTGAAATTCAGGACAGAAAATTTTCAAGCATACTTTTTGAAATTTTCTTCGGTGAAATATTGTTATACTCATCCTCTGCAATTAATGGACCCTATTGGGCAAACTTGCTGTGTGCTATTTTAGTTACTCTTTGAGTGAGTATTTTTTGGTCTTCGTTATTTCCCACTGTAGAAATATAAGCCTTTTAAAGGAGTCAAATATGTGACTAAAGCAGGAAAGTTCCAAGTACGAACATAATACCAGTGTCGCTGATGCCAAGAATATTTCACAATTTGCACTTCGTCGTGAAGTTTCGGTTTCAGATAACCAACTTAACATTAATGGATGTAATGCTAGCGGATAGGGAATGTGCTAGAAGGGGTAGGGGGAAATTAAGTGAGTATGGACTCGCTATACTGTATTGGTATATTGATTGGACCAATATGTTAAAATCGTCGGTTTCGTTTCTGTGTATACGTGATTTTCGAATAAAAGAAATTAATTTTTTAGCTATTTTCTGTGTGTTGAATCAGTGCAGTCTTGCGTCAGTTTTAAGTTAAACACGTTCTTCCTCGTGCGTTTTGTGCTATTTTATAAGGAAGGTAACTCTGGCATGGCAGTATTCATATTTTCTTGTTGAATTCTCAACATGGTATCAGCATTCATACTATTCCTTATCCTGCCTTCCTCCACATTCCCGGGAACGACTCTTTGTGTTTCTTTATTTATTTTGCCAGACCTTTATAGCCTTTTTCTTTCTACGTGGTCGTTTGCAATTTTGTCTACCCTAAATCAATTTTTATAGTAAACCTTCAGATATGTCTGATCCAGTTTACCTCTCTTTCTAGGATATTGTTTATTAGTGATCCTCTTTCTCTAACCATTAGTAATGCATCCTCATACGTCTTGCCTCAAGTCCAGCTAACTTTTGGTATTCATTGTTATACTCATATCTTATACGTTGCCTGTATTTTAATGGGGTCTTTTCTTAATGTCTACGCCAGGGCTCCACATATCAAAGCTCTCCATACCAGTGTTTCACAATACACTACATACCAAAGTGTTTTTTATTAGGTGATGTTCAGTGTACCTCCTTAATATTTTTATGGTTTATTGACTTAGTCCTGCTGATCTTCATCCGCAAACCATATCTGACTGGTAAGTCTTATAATGCATTCATGCAAATCAGCACAAATCTTTTTGATTGAGTGGTTCTATTGTCATCAAGTTCCTATCGTACTTCTCCGTAGAGAAAGTTTTGGCATTTCTGTTTTCCACCTTTTAGCCAAAATTAAGGGCCGTCGTCGAGATAGAACGAGTTCTGGAGCCGCTTGCTTGCTAACGTGCTAGTGGGAGTGCGTGTGTTTGAAGTGGCTCTGATAAGAAAGGTACTGATGGAGTAATAAATTGAGGATTTACGAATTCTTTAGATGTTGTCGAGGCTACTGAAAATGATGATTAAGTTGCTAGTGTGCAGTTTGTGGATATTCACCGGAAATAAGATAACGTTCAGAAAGGTTGAATAACGACATGCTAACTTCATATAGTACATTCTAGGGCAGAAGGCATGAGGGTTACCGACGTGTTTATGTGTAAAATCGGTTCATTTATTACATTTCTTTCCATACAGTAAACTAATTGTAACGCTCTTATTAGTCGAAGTAGATCCCATTAACAAAAAACTGTTTGCAACCTGTAGAAAGTATTTTTAATGAGCCGTGTTAGACAACCTGATCCAGTTTGTAATGCCAAGTACGGGGCCTAAAAAATGAATAGCTGGAATGCAACCTATGTGTTTTGTAAGGATAAAATTTCAGAGGTATCACGGACTTAAAACATCCATTTTTCAAGAAACTTAAAGAACTTTGCTAATTCGTGAATCTCCGTAAATCTATGTTGTGTAATTCGTAAGAGTAATTATTTTCTAAATAAGATTTTCCCCTATTCACGGCTAATGCTACTATTCTGTCTTAATTTCAAGAAATCGTGAAATACAGGTATTACGGAAATGAGTCCTCGCTGCTTATCAGGGGGACTGGTATGAAACACCGGTATTACGGAAATGTAAAAGATGAAGTCTTTGACTCTTAAGGATGATGAGTCCTGTGTTCGATCCTTTGAACATGACTTGGCGTAACATTTTGCAGAGAAAATCGTCTTTGGTTCATGTTTGCTCCTGTTGGAACCAAAACATTCCTTGTTTCGTCGTGCGGTACATTGAGATCGGGCGTCGGGATAGGGCGAAGAACGAACTCCCCTAGTCAAGGAAAATAGAGAAACCATTGACAACCTTTCGTTTGTTTGTTAACCTGCTTATAACCTAGGGGAAACAGACGTAATAGGTACACAGAATCACTAACAAGTCCTTCCTATGTTACTCTCATTTGCATATAAACATGATGCCCCTTAACTAACCAATATTTTAACAATGCTGTGGCTGGTACTCTGTACCTAATACAACTAAGTGTTGGTTTGCGTCGCATTTCTGGTCTTGCGCTAAGAAATCCTATTAATGGTCCTACAATACAGGACTTTTTTTGGCATCATTCGTTATGTATAGGACTTGCCTTTGATGTTGTTGCCATGACAGACAATACAGCTTCGAGAGACAAATCTAGATGTGAGAAACATCTTTTATGGATAGTTATTTCCGTTCATAAGTACACACTTCTCCAAGATACCGTTTCGCTTACGCTTTGTTTTTAACCTCCTCCTCCTTTATTCCTATATATGTACTATTTTGACGGACACTATACATTCTCCAAAATGTAAGCACGGACATTGACCTTCACGAGCTAAACACCAATTTATGAAGTGAAATAGATTTAGACGCTAAAACAGTGTAAGTTCCATACATCTAGGCATTGACACCCGCTGACACCTATCTATGGCAGCTGTGTGCTACTACATACAGATAAAAATGGTGTTTGCATAACAGAGTTGGGCACTGACTTGATTATGGTCCAAATCCATTTTTGTACGCAGAAAATTTAGGCGTTTGTGCATTGAGTACTCATTCGCGTACGAATGTCTTAAAATTGCGGCCTTACACCCTACCATGCCGTTCCGGTGTAGACTTCCTTTAAAGATACATTTTTAATAGCGAAGAGAACAACGAGTCAAAAATCAAGGACGCACTTGTCGGACTGTTTCCGCCACTTCCTTCTTTTGAGCGTGAAGAGCGCTCGACGTCAATAAGATTCGCCATTGATCCGCTTCGTGGAATTCCTAGGAAAAAACCCCAAGAATCAGTATCTTAAAGTGCAGTGTGCGTACAGACACGATACAATAGATGTACCTATCTGATGCACGTGTCTAAAGGCTCATCACGCCCTAGAAGTTTAAATTACGGGGGAGCTTGTTATGGATGCTACCATTATTTATTAGCTTGTTTGGTGACTTTTCTGTTTATTCAGGGCATTTAAAATATTGGTTCGACTGTCTATGAGCGGTAATTGTCTGACAGACTAAGGCGGTAACAAAAGTTTGCATTTCTTTCCCTGGGCTCGTCTATAATATTAGGCAGACCGAAGATTTTCAAACAGCTGTACCTATACGTAATAACAAAAAATGCACTATTGATAACTGTGAAGCATCTATGTCATAATTTTAAGTATGCCTCTTGGGAAGGCCCCTGAGTTGGGCGAGCTTACATAGACGAAGTTCTGATTTTTTACTCCTAGCCGCTACTATGAAATGCTTACTTACACAGCATATCAATGGATAGCATTTGAAAGTGTTATGCGTGCTACCAGCGGTGCACGATTTGGCGGCGAATCGTAAATTCCGCCACGTTCAAACAGAAGTGTCAGTAAAAAATCTCTCGTTAGCGACATACGAGATATTAGAGACAGCCATAATTCATAGAACGTCTGTCCGAAAAGCCCTACAAGGTAGCTTGAGCATTTATGTTTAGACTCCATCAACGTTTTTACAGCATTATCACGTAGCAGGTCTGTTATGAGTGACTCTTGGCGACTGTTTGCACGATTTAAACGACGAGATGCATGAAAAATTTGGCATCATTGACTGCAACGCAGCTAACAACTTGCAACGTCTGACCTGTATATATCCTCTAAACAAACTAATCTAATTAAGATGCAAAATACCAAGTGCTATAAAGTAAAACCCAAATCATAATCAGCTAACTGCTTAGTGAATGCATTTTCTAAAAAAGATAATGCTAATATGTTTTGACAAATCACTATATAAAGGCTCTTACTAATATCAAGTTACAATTGAGATAAACTTTTCGCTTAGCTAAAGACACCGTATTGCTGTGACATTGGCTACACTCTCGTCTCTAATAAACAAGGGGCGTTTGTTAATTTTTGATATTGTTTCTAACCCCCCTCCCCGTTTATTACCCCCCTTTTATTAGAGACCAAAGAGTACGCAATCAACAGTTTCCTAAAGCCTTTTCGAACCTCTCAACTTCGGTTTTCTATGCTTGAAGTACAACCGCCACTTTCCGGGCACTTCTGTCTTGCCCTGATATTCTTTAGGTTCGGAAGCGTTTATTCTGAGCATGAGGCATACGACTTCTCATATAGACGTATACACTCTTTCAAAGGATTTAGTAACAGCCTTGAAATACGGATCAATATTGATGTAGTGCTCTTACCGTTGCTGGTACCAAGGGGTAAAGAGAAGTGTGATCTAATTGCCTGTACATTTTCTCCGCGAGCTTGAAGTAGGGATGAGTCGTCTAGGGACGATGGATCAATCGATCGCCTAAAGATAAGATTATGACAGTAAGGAGTGAACCAAAATACGCTAGCAATCAACAGACAGTACAATCTTACGCTCGTTGATTGGCGATTGCGTTCAACTATAAAGCAGAAGACAATGTACTAAATCTTAAACCATACGACTACTATCGTCGTAGACATGTACTGGTTTGTCAACAGCTCTAGATGTTTAGTATAACTAGATGTAGAATTACAATCTGGTAATCTCTAGTTAGGAGTTTTTGTTATGCTATGGAAACTAGGGTTTTTCACTTGCATATAAGAAAAGCGGGTAACATTAAAGCCCTCTGATAATGCTACGAAAATCCCAAGACGTTTGATAGTAGTTTCATGCCAAAGACCTAGTAAAAGAGGCTTAGTATTTTTCAGTCAGAAAAAAGCTACATTGACGCGTACATTGCATATGCACTTATTGAATTTTCTACTTTAATTCTGTACGTTATCGTCTGGCTATAACTTACAAACCCTCCTATCCCAAATTATAAGTTTTTTCGTCATTTCTATGCGTAAAAGTTTTAAACGTTAACGTCCAAAAGTTTTTATTATCTGTCCCCTTCTTGATGGTTTAAGTGAGGGGGCTTGCAACTTGCATATCTTATTATCCTTTATCCATGGCCTTCGAGAACTTGTGTATGTTAGTGGAATGCCGCCCAAGGTACGATTTAAATTATACGCACAGGTTAATGACACCTGACGTAAGTTTATATACAAGCACTAGCGCGATCAGTTAGTGGCTTTCATGACTCAGTAAAGTTGACCCCGTTCGTTCTCTAGAGGCATTACTATGCATGTGCCAAAATATAGAGAGTAGACAACATGAGTGTACGGCCTTTTAGTCTTTGGTAGTATTCGGCTGCGGCCTCACTCTTGGAAAAGGTAACAAATCAAATAATTCTTTGCATCGAAACAGAATGCTGTGCCTTTAAAAATCAAATACTTGCGTAACCACAGATATGAAGTCCCGAGCGACATTGAGCGCCGTAGTGCTAGTATCGGAACCTTTTTGTATGTAGTGGATACTTGTTAACTGAGCAATGCGATTTGAGTAGTGTTCCGTTTAAAAGTTTGAGCAGCGGAGTGTAGTTCAATTGTTAAAAAGTGCTCAATAATCTTCCTTTGCTCACTTGTAATCTTAATAGTTTGAAAAAGGTATTCCAGCTGACAAACAAAGACAGCCCACATTATTATGTTGGCAAACTCATACGATAATGGAAATGGGTTGACCGTTTGAGCAAGTTGTGTTGTACATAGGTTAGCAATCATTTCCTGAATAGGAACACCTAGAGATTCTGCCTGGCTCATACACAGCTTCGCCTGTGATTAGCTTGCAAGGTAAAACAATGATTTGATCATTATCAGGATCTGTATAATTGCATATAAATAACTTAACATACAGTGTCTCTGTCACTTACCTTCTCAGACCATCATACATAGTCTATAAGAGAAAAAAAGTTTAATAATAATTTAGTTTATGTAAGAGCTTCAAGTATCGGCTGATTAGTTTGCATCAACATGCTCTTGGATTTGCTATAATGTAACCTATCTAAATAAAACTAAAATGACATTGTATCAAAGTAAAGACTACAAAGTTATTATAACATGAGTCTCAATATTGAATTGGCATCAATACAAAGGTGTTTCAACGTCCGAAAAACGACGTCGCGTCAACTTTTATATACGAAGTAAGAGGTGACGTCGATTCTACTTTGATCCAACATTGATATACCGGCTAGCGTTGTTCCTGATTGTATCTGCAAGTATAATTTTACGAAACTGTCTGCTCTTCCATTTTTTGTCCATACATTGTCGACAAAAGTAGACTTAGCTTTTGTTCCCAGTAATTTCGAGTTGTAGTGGTGTGTCGATTAAATGTTTTGAGCCTTTGTCTTAAAGCAAAATAGCCGATCGCAAAAAATATTAAAGGGAAAATGCAGAGTATCAGTGTCAGTGCTGGACTCAAGGCGGTGTTTTCGTCTTGTCTTTATCATAAAACTATGGGAAAATCGTTAGTACTGGATTTTGAATATCATGTAAATGAATTGCATTTTATTCTAATCTACCTTCCCTTAATCCCATGGAAAATAAATAGTTTCTTGGATATTATATTACTTACCTGTAATCGTTGGTGCTGTCTGCACTTCTCTAAATGTTTCTCCGACAGTTCGGAAAACCTTCGTCGAATATCCGAAAGCTCCTTTGATTTTACTAGTCAAATATGAAAAAAGGCTCAATTGAATTTTGACATGTACCGGAAACATGCCAGGAATAAAAAAAAACAAGCAACTAGATAGTCTGATATACAAGCTTGCTATAGTAATTTTGCTTTAAAAATATAAGAAAAGTACAATTTATTGACAGAAAGCCGATTAATAAGTCTACAACATAGAAGAATGATTTGACAACAACCAACTTACCAGATACCTCTCCTTTGATTGCTAAAAGGCTGTTAAAGTCAATACATCGTGATGATTTACTTGGGAGGGGATGATAAAATCACTATCGCTATGTTATTATCACCTATTATTATAGTCTGGTGCTGTTTTACTCCGCGAAGCTAAATCTAGGGCGAGTCCTACTCACGTGAGTATTTTTGTTGGAGCACGGAGTACCAATGGCCTATCAGAGAATGGAATCCGTACCATTCGCAAATAGTATACTAAACTTCGTAGCAGTTGATTTAAAACTATCCCGGTAAACTGATCAGCAGTGCGTAGGAAGAACTAAACCGTTACAAATTTTCTATGCTGTGGATTCGTAGCTTTATACCCTATTTTCGAGAATTTCCTAAACCAAAAGACAAACACAACTGACTTTCTTTATTTGAAACTTTACATAAACGTTGTAATGATAACGCTTGCAGGAGTGTTGTTAAATGGGGATACCAGAGCTGTTGAATATTTTGCTGATTGTTTGCCATATTCTCAGTGGATTTGTTTCTCATAAATTTTCTTCAAGCTACTTTGATGTCTTGCCGCAACAAGATTAAGCTGGTGTAAAAAGTAAAGGAACGACTAAATTAAACATTTAAAAGGATACAAGATATGTCTGCTTGCAACTTGGTTACTAATTGCTCATAGTATTGCTCTAGCTGCGACTTGGCTTCTTTAGCTTTCTTCCCAATATACTCATGATATATTCGCTCTTGATGTGCCTGCATAAAATGAGAGTCGAAATAATATAATAATTCAATGCACAGAGGCAGAGGCAGCGGGTCAAACTTTCAATCCTCAAATTAGGGAACAAGTTAAACATGGACTTCAATATGCATAGCATATTGTTGTAACTTCGGCCCGTTTCATATTGCTTTGCATTTCTGGCTTAGATGTTTATCAGCTGTTGGGGGTGATTATGGACTCCCTTGTTTGAAGTTGGAAGCCAACGACATCAAGTTATTACATCTGATCATACCTGATATAAATACATTAAGTGCTAATTTCTGGTATGGAAATGCTATAGAGCGTTGCTTCTAAGTTCAGTATTTTACAAACCAGTGAGCTTTGATTGTGTTCGGCTAAAAGTAAATCATTATTTTCGAGGTACTTTTCTGTTCAACGTTAGTTTTATCCATCCAGTATGCCGGATCACATTTGTAGCTTTTTGTTCTAGAGTAAATGTGGAGAGCACTTAATGTTTTATTTGGACCCACTGTTAAATAACCCTAACGTAGATTATACACGCGACCCAAAATAAACCGTTGGAAGGTAGATTTCCCCTCCTGGTTGACTAAAATGTCACTTTTTGAAGCTTTCTTTAGAGATGAACCAATACTGTAACGTGTCATTAATACGCTCAACCCTATATGGGCCAGACCAATTAATGTCCTAAATGCATTCTTGGAAAGGCCCCTGTAATTATGCCCGGGGGCCTATCAATGCTCAAGCAAAGAGAACAATGCAAACAAGGGTCCCCTATGTTAATAATGCAAACGTTTTATTTGGAAGGGGAAACTCAAATGTATAGAAAGGAAGTTTTGAGTTGAAGATTATAATGGTACATGTTCTGGTACAGGTACAACTCTGCAAATTCAAGAAGTAAAGAGCACGCATTTGTTACAACGAATGGTGGAAGCCTGCTACATAAACCCTTGACACATATCTGCGTAGTTGTTTAACTTGGAATACACTGAAGTACAATTTACAATATTATTTCCTCACCCTAATCTGACTATGGTGGCAGCAAATATATAATACAGATCAAAGCAACCACAAAACTAAAATGATATTGGATATATAATTTATAAGGTACAGTTGATAAACCGTATTGCACTACAGACTTGCGTTTCAAGTGTAGAAAAAACTCGCTTTTAAAATGAAATCTCGTTAGAGGTTATTAACTCGCCTGGAATCGTTTGCATAGGCACCTAAACACAGCGTTGATATGACTCTGTGGTTACGGGCTCATAAAAATGAAAGGATTCAAAGGCCTTGCGTTACGGTTAAATGTGGTAGTATTTACAAAGAGGCTTTGCTTAATTCAATCTGTAACTTTGTTGGGCCGTCAAGTTTCCTAATAAAAATACACACTGGTTTACCGAACATTTAGGGATGGTATGTGACTTTGCAGTCACTGAAATTTGAGTTGCTAAAGTAAAAGAAATCTTCCCTAGTGTTTAAACTATTTCAGTTTGTGTAGACTATAACATTACATTTTTAAAAAGTTTTACATATAACCTGGTAAGTCCAAAAGGATATTGCTCTAGAACAGATTTCCATGACTATTTCCGGTCTTTGTCCGGCAAGTACCATCTACGAATAAAAAATCAATCTTCAAGTGCATCAACATATGTAGTACAAATCTATGTATTCCATTGTACATATAACGATGCTAACCTAAGAATTATTTTCTTTCAATCCGAATTAAAAGTCTTGCAGATACTGAGATTGTAAGGGGGTCATTTTCTTTGTTGCATTTTCAGTGTGAGAAACTACGCTATGTGATTTTCATAGCGACGGAGGCAGTTAAAACCTGTGTACTTCTGTAAATGCGCATAATTTGTGATTTTCCTGCTAAACGAATGTTTTTAAATAAATAACTCACAAGGTAATTTGAAATGGATTGATAAATCGGTACTTGAAAGTATAGTCACTTACAAATTGTTCAAAGAAGGTAAAAACTATAAAAATTAAATCGTTCTTAGGAAGCTGCTACCGCCTAAACAAGGTGAGGAGTTGTTACTAACGATAGAAAATTAAAGCCTGCAGCGCTCATAGATGTAATATATTTTTAAGTTCAGTAGGAGAGGTGAAATAGCAGATTAAGTCGTAGAAACCGTATTTAGGTAGCTTTAACCTCCGAAAGCATGTCATCTTAGTGTAGTTAGGCATTAAGAAGTCAATGCAACAAACACTGTATGATGATAGAAGAAACCATTAAAAGGTTGTTTGGAGGGGAGCTAGTAAGCGTTATACTGCTGTAATAACTACAACATGCGACAATTTCTTTATCATTTGTTAACGAGCAGCAAGGAATATTTCAAGCAACCTTACGGATTTGTACTGTTCAGATGGCTGAAGATCAGTCCTGATAATGTCAAATTTCCCAGACAAGTTTGTCTCACCTAGAAAAGCAAAAGAACGAAATATTTTGATACTAATGTGTTAACATCAAGAGCAAGTAGAATTCCCTTCCAATATATGCGTTTGCAGGAAACGTTACAAATGAGTTCTGTGTTTAACTTAAACATTGGCTAATAAAAAACAGCTTAATGTTATCAGAGGGTGTTCTTGGGTGGGACTGCTTTTGATTTGATGACACCTGCGGTATCCATTTATTGCCAACAATGCTTGACCTTTTTTGCATCATCAAATACACTAACCATACAAAGTGTAAAATATTATGTCTCTTGTATAGAGAATAATCTCAACAAAAAGAAACGGCATATGTTCTTCATCTCTGAGAAAGTAAACTAGGCTATCAACGAGAAATCGAGAAAAAACTTATGCTTATAATTAGCTACTACACATGCATTACGGGTGCCCTACATGGGTTCCTCACTACCAATTCACTTCCTCTGCCTATCCTAATTTTCCGACTGGTGCACTGTA
>JAAAKM020004125.1:0-11946 GCA_010016025.2 Alatinidae sp. Z8VKAUB7J3 | reverse complement strand
CATCTATTGTGGAGGAATTGAGATGCCCAGGTGTTGAAAACGTGGACTGGTTTAGATAATCCAATAAGAAACAATTACTGAAGTTAGGGAACAGTTTAAACATAGCAGACAAGATGTATTAATAAGGCATGGCTCATAAGTCTGACCAGGAGAGTTTCGAAGCATTACAGAGCTCATGGTAGTTCAATATGAGGAAATTATTAATATTGATTGGGAAGGCGCGGCTTTAGCTGACGTTCTAGCTGATACCAACTCTAGGAAAAGGCAACCCGCACTTTTTTTACAACTGCAGTGCCTTGAATATGAACCTTAATGTAAGTTATCTGTAAATCTACAAAGATGCATAGATTATTGAGAGCTCCATTACATTAATAGCAACTATTGTTTTTGTTATTTCATGTTTTTCTCGTATAAATAGTTTAAGACAGGAGCTGACAGGTCCAACTGAAACACAATTAGCTGACGTAAGTTGTGGTTTTACCATAATTCACGCAGAGGTAATACTTTTATACTTCTAATCATTTAATCAGAATTGAAAACTTTAAAAGGTACATCCAGCTTAATATTTAATACATTAACAGTAGCTTGCTTGATTTTTACAAATCTGTCAAGTTTTTCACATCATCACAAAATAAGGAGTTGTGTACAAAATACTTAAAACAATTCATACTAATAGTTTTAGACCGCTGTCAAAATTGTTTGAACTATCGAGCATCCCATGGTAGTCCTCCTTGTCCGTCCCTGCTCTATGGTAACGGTAACCAGCAAGAGAGGTATGTAAATAGGTAGAGGTATCAGTGAAGCTATCTCTTCTAAATGGAGAGATGATTTCAGAAGGTCGTCTCTCCGACATATTAAGTGAAAACGGAGATAACTTTTAAATACTAAAGCAAACGTATAATGCATGTGCATTCATATTTATTATAAAAAGGCCTTGATACGATTGAATAAAGTTATAAAATGAAGGTAAATAAATTAAAATGTTAACTATTGTCGCCTTTGCTTTATTGGATGTTTGCAAAACGATCTTGATAAATACTGACTGAAAAGATTCAATGAATAGAATGAATAAAAGTAAAATAAAATAAAAAATAAAATATAAAATAATAAAAATAAAATCAAATAAGTACAGAATGTGTCCGCTACTATTGACTACGGATCAAGAGTCATACCTTTACGACACTGCAGCTCTTCTGTGTTCCAATTGATGTTTTACCACCGATGTAAGCGTTCCTATATAGGTACATTTGTTGCATTTCCATGGATGTTTAATGTTGCTCCATCGTTAAACCACAGTAGAATGGGCTAGTGCTTTTCACACAATATGTAGGCCACTTGTATTAGTTCCTTGGTAATTGAATAAAATTACAGGACTAGTTATTTTGTAAGCTTGCAAAAAGTTAATAAGTTCACACACGACGGAAAACTACGGCCGAAAAAGCACAAGTCAAATTTTTTGACACCATAAAAAACATCGGTCTATATTTTGTGAACCTAGGTAGCGTTTCTGAACAGTTAATAAAAACTATGTAAATTTCCTCTGATTTCTTGGAGTTTTCTGTACCACCTCAGCAATGACCACTTGGTAATAGAAGATGCTTAGAAAGTGTCGATATCTAGATTCATGTAATCCATTAAACGTTTGTGAAAGTAACCGTATTTAGCATAGGTGAGAGGCAAAAAAGAAGCAGCCAACAAAACAGCAGATAAATACAGCAACAACAACATAGGCCAAATATCATATGTATAGGAATAAGTATTTTTCCCCTGAATTTACACCTTTCCTTCTTTAAAATAAACGGAAACTTTGTTCCTGAAATCTGCATGGCACATTTTTGTTCAACTCCTATGAATTGGGAATAACCTTGGCTGTCAACAGAGAGTCTGGAACCTAAAGGTTTCACGTTGTGTTGCATCATTAAAGATGCTTTTCATTGTTAAATACTTCATTAACTCTATGTAGTGCTTAAAGAGCAATGGTGTCTCTATGCCTGTAATTACTGAAAATATTGGCTTTGTACATCAATTTAATACCATTAACCGTAATGAGCATCAAATTATCTTTAAAGTGTTTATGTGACTTCGTTTCCTAAGAGACAGGTGGTCACCCTTGAATTTGATGTAAATTTCTTGATACTGCACTGTGACCAAAGTCTGCTAACCAAAACAACACTTAAGGAAAGGCCTTTGTACTCATATTGTTATTATACTTTGCTGTTTTTGTACTTGTATCATTCAGAAGCAAGTAAGAAAGGTTCGCGCTTACTAAATTGTAGAACTAACAACAATTGTATGTCATAAGATATATTGCATCGGTGTATTTAATTGGTATGGTTCTTAACTCTCGTGTTTCAGGAAATGAAGGGTCATGATGCAATCATATCGTGCCCTAATTAGTGAGCTTATTAAGACAGGAAAGACAGATAAACAAAGCAAGTCACTCTCTTCTGCTAGGCAAGACCTCAGACGTAGCTTGATGGAGGTCCAATAGCAGACTTGGTTTCGTTCGCAGGGTGAACTTGGCAGGCATTATCCGTATCGTGACACATGAACGGTCGTTACCATTCATCTTTAATTCCACTGATTTCTATTAAGCTTTTGTTCTATTTAGGTATAGCATGATGTTTGTTAAAATCGATTCAACACAAAGCATTTTGTACTTTAAGAACCAGATGACACGGGTTAGTGTTTAGGTTAACATGGAAAATCGTCATAAGAAAATTAATTTCTTTGTTATATTTAGAAACCATCATGATGCGAATTTGGCTAAAGTCCGTGCCAGATTGCCTTAAGAAGAGTCCATTATTGAATCATCCTGAAGAATAACTTCCCAAACCTTTGATTTGGGATGATAAAACTTTACTGTAAAATTTTGCTCTCAATGCAAACTCTCCAATCACGCTCGGTAGAGTTTTATTTCAAGAAGACAATCATACTGCTTGTTGCCTACTATTGCACAGGAAACGTAACAATTGCACGAAGTAGAGCAATAAATATAGTTGTGTGTATCGTTTTAACAAACATGTCGCTTGATTTAGAAGTTAAGAACTGAGAGAACAAATATGAAATAGTAAAGGACGGCAATTATACATTGTGCACTAGATATCAAAAATACAGGATTTAATACTATTGTATGTTAAACAGACCAACGGGTATTTCTTACTTAATTGCTTATCCATGTAATGCCATTAGGAATAAGTGACTAGGAGCATATTTCGGTCCTTTCGGTCTATGTTGGGCGTTGATTACTGCATTTTTCCATGACAGCTGTGACTCTTCCAGGTCTTTTTCGACCGCCCTGTGTCAATTGTGTTTCGAACGATCTCTCTGCCCTTTTCTTCCTGGAATTAATAGGGTCAGTCGATTAACTGCCTGACCCTATTACCCGGCCCTATGCAAGTCTGCCCCAACCGCCCAAACCTTCTCTTTTGGATTTAACTCGGTTTAACTCAAAAGGTTAACACCCTATTCTCAGGTATCTGTCTTAATTTGCCCTTTTACTCTGTCTTAATTTATGTTTTAATGTAAAGGAGATATAATTCAGAAAGTTACCAGAAGACAGGGTTTTCAAAATATTTCAAAACCTTTTACAAAGATAATATCAATTTCTTCTTACAAAGAAAAGTCCTACAGAATTATGTATTAACATTTTGCTAAAGACTAGATGATTGCACAAACCTAAGTTATCATTTTTCTAATATTTTATCAGAGAGGACGTCGTCAAAAGGAATGAATGATGAATTTTATATTATCGCTCAAGATTAAATGATTTTTCAAAGACGGACTTTTCTGAAAAGGGCCGCTGGGAACAGCGTCCATATATGTTGCGTCCGTTAAACTTTGTGGCGTTCTTTTTTTAATTATCTTTTCAAAATTATCCTTTTAAGATGATCATTATCATATGTAGTAATGATGAGCAATGACATTTTAAATTTTAGGTGAGAATGTTTAAATAACTAAGCCTAAGTTGTATTGGACATGTATTAGCAAATTTTGAGGTAGAAATAACTACAGAAACACTAGAAACACCAGAAACAGGCTAGGGATGTTATCCTGAATTCATTCTACTTTCCTCTTCGACTGACTTAAAATGGATGTGAAGATTTTGACTTGTAATAGTTGACGAGGCAAGCTCTGATATGAGACATGGACACAAGTACCTAAGACAAGAAGGAGATGTATGTTTCGGTGAATATGTAGAGTGTTAGAAGTTAATTAATTAAAATGAACAGCAATGAAAATAGTGTCAACAGTGAGTTTTCAAATGTTCTTCAAAGAACTTCAGTTATATTTCCATTTAGTGAGGTGAGACCATGAAAAGATACCTTTAGGTAGGTTGGTAGGTAAATTTACATTTAGCAGGCTAAAGAGTGATACTAGCAATATAGGTGAGAACCAAGACTTTAAATCTTTTTATTGCGCTGAAACTTGTACCTCATGTTTAGTCTAAAGAAAACCTCCAAGGCGTATGACAGTACTATCTTTTATAAGGTACTATCTTTGATCATTTATGGTAAATAACGTAAAGTTAGAAACCAGATTAAAGCTTGTAAGCAGTTCGCATCGAGAAATTTGCATTTTGAGAAGCAATAAACAGTGGAGTTACTTTGTCTTACTGGCAAGTATTTCCTTTGCTCATGAAACAGTAAACATAATGATTATGATATTATCACTTTTGCTATCATTATTTGATTTCAATGAGAATTCCAACTGCATGATATCAAGTTTATCATTACTCTCGTAGCCTTCTGTTAGCCTTATTTCATTTGTAACTATTAAGATATCACATTTACAACAGTACGTTTATGTCATTAATGTGGTGAATAATTAAAAGATGTGAGGTAATGAATATTATATAAGGAAAATTTAAACTATGCAATAAGAAGAGTCGAAAGAACAAAACATGCCAACTCCTAAAATACTGACTGTCTTA
The DNA here is from genome assembly GCA_010016025.2 of Alatinidae sp. Z8VKAUB7J3. Lineage (NCBI taxonomy): Eukaryota > Metazoa > Cnidaria > Cubozoa > Carybdeida > Alatinidae > Alatinidae sp. Z8VKAUB7J3. Next base: position 7,013 of record JAAAKM020004125.1, on the reverse strand, counting down.
TTCGATGGACATATTGCTTATAATATTTACTTTTTATGGTCTTCTTGCTTTTGCGGCTGTTATTTATTAATAATCTTTGCATTTTCCTAACTCTGAAGCACTTGTTCGGAGATTATTATAAAACCTCGTGGCCGTTTTTATTATAGACTATACCAATCCCTCGGAGTCTTTTTGACAATGACTTTGGTGTCGTTCTGTAACACTCCAACATCATTTACAGTGATTATTACAATTTGAACACATTTTCTTTCTAGTTACCTTTGTTAAGTCTTTACATTAAATATCTTTTCTCAATTATCTCCAAATACACGGAATAGTTACAATTAACCAATAACAAAGATGATAGGGATTCCCAGCAGAAAGAGTAATAATTGTATTGTAAATAAAAAAAATATATTGGCAATTTTCAGAAAAACAAGAAAAAGTTGATTATTTTATTTACAGATCCAAATTACGTAAGAGGCAGTGTAAGTACATAGGGAGTGTAAGCAACCATGGGTATTATTTTTTGACTTCTCTTTTGTTTAGGGTCGGAAGCTTTTTTTTATGAAACTAGACTGTTCAATTTTTAAATTTTTTAAAGTTTTGCTGCTTTTGTTTGGATTGCTTACTTCTTTTCTTATAAAAACTTTTTTTATTCTCCTTTTCCGCAGTAAAAGATCCTTACCAATGGAACCACAACAGCATTGGAATAATGTCCCTGTCAATGGCGAGTACATGTGAAATGGCACAAAGTGATTTTAGATGGGTGAAAAAGTTCATAAGAACACCTCCGAAGGTAGTTCTAGTAAGAAAGACAACATTGCAATGACGTGACAGAGTGAGGAGAATCAAAGTAAAAAAGAAGCAAATCAACTTTGAAAGTCGCTTCTGAGCCCGGTCTCGTTAACCTGAGTGGTAAGACCCGGAAGAGGCCAGTGTTCAGAAAAAACTTACACAAAACCTCTACTTTGTCGCTTTAGATGATGGATGGAGGCTTTAGATGATGGATGTCAAATATTCTAATCAATATATGGCTCCTTGTGTTTTTATTTTCCGACTCCTGCTATGCTTTCACTCTAGAAACTCTTGCCAACTTCCATAAATCTGATATTAAATTTATCACGCCTACCATTGTAATTATTTTTTATAATTGCAGACCAACGTGTTCATCTTACAGAGTTACGGTTTATGAAGGTGGGCTGAGTTGTAGAATATTTGTCATTTCTTATGTTAAAAGCTTAAATCTTTCCTAGTGCGATACACATGCCAAATTAATCTTAAAGCATAATTTGCAACTGGCAACTTTAAAGCTTTAAATGTCTCTTTTCACCACAAAATTAATTGCTACGACATCAAAGTATGATAACATGCTACGAGGTTCAAAATTTCGCCAAAAACTGCAATCTGGAAATACTTGCTCTTAAAAATATAATTTCGCACCATAAGGGTTATTGAACTTACGTAAAACGAGTATCCCCGTGCTTACTCTGTTAATTTTGAGATTTCTAGGCCTGGTATTTATTCAGAATTAGAATTTTGTAAGACAAAACATATACAAGTGATGGTGAAACTGAATGTTCTGAAGTAGTAAGACATATTCCTCTAAAGACACTCCAGGTAGTAAATATGCGCCGAACTTAAAATTGTAGAAAGGTGAGGTCCATGACGTATGCTGCTTTAAAAGTCAGCAGCTGTGTAAGTGTACCGAATTTTACATCAGATATGAGCATAAGTATAGGACAAAACTTAGCGTAATGCTTACGTCTGCATTTTTAATTGTGGTTAATTCTCTTTGTGTAACTATCAAGAGGTGGTTAGAGAAATATCGTCATTTGAGTTTACTGTTCTTTGTGTTTATCTGAACACAGCATGAATCTTTGTTAGGGCTTTGTCAGAATCTGTTTAAAATTAAAACACTCCCATATCAATTCAAGTTGCACTCAAGATTTAATTTCATTTGAAAGTACTGTTTCTTAATGTATTTGTTGCACACAATGGTACCATTATGCACCACGTGGCCTGATCTCGATGACGGTAGCGTCCAATGGCAAGCGTCATGGAAAGAACAGGTCAATGTTTTCATCATTTTCGTAGTAAACACGCAAATATTGGCGATGAAAGAAAAGACAATAGCCTAATTAGCTAACTTGATAATTAAAGAGCTAATTGGAGGATCATAGCGTTATAGCCATGTTTTGTTTCAGCGATACTGAATGAAAGTTTGAAGAGCCTTCCTGTTATTGCATATAAAGGACCAGACATCTTCATAATTGCGGTCGTCGATGAGTATTTTACAACAGATTCATTGATAAATAATTGTGGTCCGATTTGGGCAAATTTAGAGCCTGAGATAATTCAAAGGAAGACAGGTTTTTAACACCGCTTTAGTTAAAAGTACAGTTAGTGGCATATGTGATTTTAGTTCATTCAATGTCAAGACAAGTTGATTAGGATGAGTGTAACCTCAGATGATTCTTGAAAGCAGCCTCTCGATTATTCAATATTCTTGATTGAAAAGTGAATGATAGTACACTTACTCGAATGGGGAAGGTCGTCATATCTTTGTTTCTGATTGAGAACCTCTCCTTGCTTGTACGTTGCCTAAAGTACTATACATATATAGAAAAGGCCATCAATCATGGTGCAGTTACAGAGAGGTGATAATTATCCTTCCGTTCTTGCGGGGATGGTAAAATGAGGGAAAGTTACACTTGGGGAGTTGGGAGACACTTAACTGGAGAAAGGAGTGTCACAAACCCGTACCACGTTTGTTAGTAGATAAAAATGTTATCATTATCGTTATCCCAGATTTCAGTTGACCATCTTCGGCTTCTTCAGTTTATCAAAAGTCAACATTTCCTACTATCATACTACATACCGTTCTCAGTATAACGTTTTTATTGCAGTCAGTACGATCTCCTGTTAGTGTTCGCCAAACCATTATGGACCATAACAAAAATATATACTTTCTATCACTCTCACAGCTCTTTCAATTTATGATCCCTTACTTTGTGTTATCCTCCAGGAAAAGTGCTATCTTGCTACTTTATAGGCCTATATTTTATATTCTGTTTATAAAATGCTAAATATATTGTAAAACATTTTCTTCGATCGCTTCATAACTTCATCGTGTCTGTTAGCAAATATTAAGCACTCTATGTACGTACTGTGAAGTCTGTATTAACACCTGCGACACATGTATCAAGCCCTGTAGAACCTGTGTCAAGCCCTAAAAACCTCTATCCAGTACTGTAAAATTTGTGTATGTATTAGTGAAGACTCTTTGCGTTTTTGTGAATGAAGAACTTAAACGTACCAGGAATTTCAAGCTGCAGTGGCTGTCCTTAGTTGCTCATACGTATAAACAAATACACATATACTAACCAATATTTGTTTTTCAAATTGAAATTGCTACCGAAAATCAAAGATGGATTATAATGTTGAAAGAAATGACCTTATGAAATTGCTTACTATACAATATGAGTTGAAAACGAGTATCTATTATATTGGGTGCTAAGTAAGAGTAAGCCAGTAGCTGGTAAAATAGCAATCTAATATCAGTATTCCACTTTATTTCTCAATAGGTCAAAAGTTTTATCCTCTTTAACAAGTTTCCGTTTTCATGCCTTCTCCCATAAAGTTTTTTACCAGTTCTTTAAAGTTTTGGCATAAAACGTTGGAAAGTTGGAACAGCTATTAAACCTGAAAAGTGACCCGAAACAAAAGTTGACGCCTTTGTCAACTTTTCAGCTGTTAAACATTTCCTACAACAAATGTATACATCATCGAGAAGAAACGATCTGAATGTCAGTTCTGAAAAGATACATTTTCTATTTTTCTATTTTCTATTTCTCCAGTATCGTTTCAAAACTGACATTTTAGATCCTCTTTTTGATGATACTTTCTAACTTTCAACGAGCTTTTGAGTCGATGGACGGACGCTTTGAGATGGATGTAGATGTCGACCGTTGGATGATTGGGAGCTATTGTGACGACTAGAGAAATAGAGTATGTTAACATTGGAGGCCACCTAGCTCAGTTAGTAGAGCACACGCAGCGAATTCTTGGATCACGGGTTCGAGCCCCGGTGGTGACATATCTTCTATTTCTTTAGTATCTTTTAAAAGCATCGCTTTGTTTATTTTCAATATAAACATCCTAAAATTATTGACATAAAACAATTGATAAAAATTTACTTTTTCAGCCATTGACTTTTTTGTATTCTTTTTCCTTTTCCTATTTGTCTGATAACTCTGATAAAGGCTCAAAGCCAAGACACAATAAAATTTTTAAAATAATTTCCCCGCTCCCACTGAGTAGAGTAGAATCTGCGAAAGATTAATACTAAAAATCTTCACTAGGCTTGACTGTCAAATGGTTGATGTGTTGATTTACAAATATTGAGGTTTTGGGTTCGAGTCCCCTAAGCTCCCTTAAATTGCACGTTATTGGTGGTAATGCTCCACTCTTTAAGAATTATATATAATGACAGTGTGTATGCTGAAAGATCGAAAGAAACGATCGATAAAAATTGATTGATAAAATTTTACTTTTTCAGCCATTGACTTTTTTGTATTCTTTTTCCTTTTCCTATTTGTCTGATAACTCTGATAAAGGCTCAAAGCCAAGACACAATAAAATTTTTAAAATAATTTCCCCGCTCCCACTGAGTAGAGTAGAATCTGCGAAAGATTAATACTAAAAATCTTCACTAGGCTTGACTGTCAAATGGTTGATGTGTTGATTTACAAATATTGAGGTTTTGGGTTCGAGTCCCCTAAGCTCCCTTAAATTGCACGTTATTGGTGGTAATGCTCCACTCTTTAAGAATTATATATAATGACAGTGTGTATGCTGAGATTAGGCATACATAGATATAAATATAGATAGAGGTATGAAGATTAAAGTTTCTTTAAATATTTTATGTTCCTAAGCTTATGTTGTGTTTTTCACATGCATTAGTTGTAGTTGGGATCTATCAGCATCAATTATAAGAAACGTAAGGATACCTTTTTATGTGACTAAACTCCGTAAGTTTTTTTTGTTTAATAACCTAACACAAAGGGTTAAGAAGATAAAATTTCCAGTTCCAGCTCTGGACCACCAAAGCTCCATTGCAATAAAGCAATTCTGAAGCAAGCAGCATTACATAGAAAGAGATTAAGGAAGATGAGATAAGTGTTGGCACTTCCGTTTTATTTGTTAATGTAGTTAACAATCTTGAAGTGATTATCAAAACATACAAGGTTATCTACTTAGAAGTAGGCCTACTTAGCTGTAAAATATTAAAATGACCCACATCTACAATCTAAATTCTACCGGCTCTTGAATTGCACCTCCTTCTAATAAGGGCGTACATTTCCAGTCGATTCAAAACCTGTATGTTTCTATAACTTAAAATGTAAGACGACCAATTGATGAGAAAATGTTTTAGTTCTTGTTCTGGACCAATAAGAGTCTATGAGGATACAGCGTAGAAGCCAGTATTGTTGCAAAGCAAGAGATTAGGGAAGATGAGATAAGGATTGCCACTTCCGTTTTACTTCAATGCTCTAATGTAATCAACAATATTTTATGTGATTATCGAGCACATTAGATAATCTATTGAGAAGTACGTAGCATGGAAAACGCTAAATGACCAAGATCAATAATGTTTTGGGTTGTAACCACGGGAATTTTAAGCAACTCCAACTAAGAATTATAGCTTAGACCTGAAGGTAACATGAGCAAATATATTTTTCCTTGAGATTTAAAAAATATTTTGTCGTTTGTCATTGGAAGAGATTGAGACAAATTTGCCAGAGTCATTCATTGACAATTCTTACAATAGTGAAATCTCAAAATGCTTTGTCATACTTTGGGAAGCACCTGTGTATAACGACGATATTAAAAAGAGGATATCTTCAAATGATTAGGAGCTGAACAAATAGAAAATATAATAAAATAAATGCGTCCTTGGAAAAAAAGTTTCTTTTGAGTACTTTTCCATCAGCAAGCAGATGTTTACTGTGTAGTTAAAATCATGAAATAAATTGTAATGACACTAGGAAGAATTGTTGCAGGAAATGTATGATACGTATTTGAAATAGTCTACCAGATAAGACTTAAAGAGTAAGTCTCACACTATTTAATCTGTTGTAGGACAAATTCCAGCAAACTTTGACTTTCTTGTATTGTTATTGTTTTCGGGAGAAAGTTTAGCTGATCAACAAGGATTAAAAATGTATACAAGATGATGACGGTCAGACAGCCTTTAATAGCAGTACAATAATTCGGCATCGAAAATATTCTTCGATTTGTTTAATTTTACCCAATGAGCCCCAAGTTCTTATTACTTTCCTAATGTGTAAAGGAACATGTTTAAAGATCATCAATTTAGGCTCTTTGATTATGAATAATTTAATTTCATAATTGTCACTTATCTACGTATAGGTCCGTTATCTAATTAATTCTCTAAATTGTGTTTGGTATACTTTCCGCTCAGCCTGGTCCTTACTACAAAATCGTCTAAACACTATCATTGCTCGTTTACATGTTAGGCCGCACTGAAAATAGCCAAGCACACTATCTTACTATCTTTCCATTTAGTTAAGATACTTTTTGCTTTCTTGATTTAAAATAATCAGTAAAACAAATTTAGTAGAAGAGTTTTCTAGCTGCTCTGAACCACCGAGCCTCCATATGCATACAGCAATCAAGCCTCCATATGCATAGAGTAACTGAGGAAGCCAACATTGTCGCAAAGCAGGAGATTAGAGAAGATGAGATAAGACTTAGCACTTCCGCTTATTTCTTTTCTCTAATGTATTAAATAACATTAAAGTGATTATCAAAATATACTACATAATGCACCGAGACGTACTCAGCAGGAGAAAAATTAAATTGATAAAGCTTCATTATCGCTAGATTTGCAACCACGAGGACTTAAGTTAAATTTTCAAATATGGTTATACTTGTCACTAAAAACAGCTTTTAATGCTATTCTAAACGCATTGTGCACCATAGAATGTACGCATTCCAGGTATGCAAGT
>JAAAKM020004124.1:0-11947 GCA_010016025.2 Alatinidae sp. Z8VKAUB7J3 | reverse complement strand
TCTAAATAATTATTCCAATATAAATATAACTTACAATTTAACTGCATCTAAAACATCTGGAACTGCTGTTACTGACACCACCACATTTCCAAGAGCATAAATTAGTGAAATATATAAGATAGTCCTAGGTAAGAAAAATAAAACAACTATAATAGTATAGGGAGCATTCCAGAAGCACAGTTTATGTGAAAAATTATTTACCTGATGTTTTAAAGAAATATGTCAAGTACAATTCAGAAGCAAGAAAACAAAATGACATGCAGACATAATACAACAAGTATGCTGCTCACATGGGTTATAAACATCTTAAAGTCAAAATTGTGACCTACAACCTAAGAATACTATTGAACAACGGTTGTATTTCTTGATACTTCCAGCCGGACACTGCTCACATAGAATTGTCTGGTATGAGCTGGACAGCAATTTATATTTAATTAAAAGAGATTATGATTCTTTCAATGAAAAATTAAATATATGTGATACTTTATGTATATGCACTGTGTGTTGCTTCAGTTACTCAAAGATCATAGGTGTTGCCTTGATATTCAGGTTTAGCAGCTAGTGTTGATACACCTTTAATTTGAAATAATTACTTTTATCTGGATTATCAGATTTCAAAGGCTCATTTGCATATGTTAATTGCATTGTAAAGAAATAGAAGTATGTTAACATCGGAGGTCACCTAGCTCAATTGGTAGAGCGCACACCGTGAAAGAGTGGGTCACAGGTTTGATCTCTGGTGACATATTTTCTATTTCTCTAGTGTTCTTTTCAAAACTAATTGTATTGTGTGAAATATGCATTAAAGGTTCTTCAAATAAAGATTTCCAGCACTGCACAACAATAAAACATTTTCTGCTGCATCAAAGCTCTAATGCAGTGGGAGAATAATCATACACTCGCCCAATAAAATGGTACATAAAGTATAAAAGGAAAATAAATATTTTTCTTCATATTGTCATTGTTTTCTTTCACTTGGACCTGCAAATCAAATAGTCATCACTACAGAGTAGATGTAAGAAAGTTTTCATCCACAGCCAGTCTTGCAGCTTCAAATCAAGCATGTGCCATAGCTGCATTATAGCCAAGTTCACAACAGCAAAATGGGATCAGAAACAGGCAGTAAAGGGGCTGTTATGCACTAATTTCCAGTGCACTATTTGATTTTGTTAAAATTGGGAAAAGAGCAAAGATTGAACTAAAAGCAAACAGGCCTTGTTGGGGAAGGGCTGATATCTAATAGTAAGTTTGGGACTAGACTGTATCACAGCAGAATAAGAATCTTGTAAAGAGTGCACCCACATTATATTAACCAAGAGTTGCCATGGTCCAGTAAGCCACCGTGGTCCAGTGGATAGTTCACTTGCCTTCTACCCTAGAGGGTACGAGTTCGATTCCCCTGGGGAGATTCTGCCACCCCCCTCAGGTATACAGTTCCTCAGATAAGTTGGGTAAGGTAGGGTTAATAGTTTTGCTTCGATTGGAGTAAACTTGTATCACAAGGATGTGTTAAATTTATATCACGCATCATATTCACATTCATGTTCTCACTTACTTGTACTTTCCCCAGAAACTATCAGCAATAATGGCTCCAAAAATAGGACTAAAGTAACACAACATATTAAAGGCATGGTAGACAGCCGTTGCACTGTCTTTCTCCATTTTCAACATACTTGTCAAGTATAAAACAAGGATAGCTAGAACAAAGGAAGAGAAATGAAGGGTTATCAATAGATTTAAGCAAATTGAATAATTCTAACCTGTAAGTTACTTTACAATACTTTACAGCTGAGGCAAGCAAACACTTCTGACCAAAAGCCATCTAAATTATTGGAATTAAGTTTGAAATGAATATATATTATATATCTCATAAAATAAAGTGATTCCAGCATATTAAATTTCAAATGCTTTCTTCTTGATGATACTTCCTAATTTCAATAGGCTTTGGACAGCATAACAGGTCAGATGGCAGTCCTTCCTTGGTCAAGTCAAATATTGCAGTAAGGTTGGTCTCCAATGACACTGAGCTGGACACGGATGTCCACCTGTGGATGATTGGGAGCTAATGTGGCGACTAGGGAAATAGAGTATGTTAACATCAGAGGTTGCTTAGCTAAGTTGGTAGAGCGTACACCACAAAAGCATTGGTCATGAGTTTGATCTCTGGTGGTGACATATCTTCTATTTCTCTAGTGTTATTTTCAAAACTTATATACATAGTAAATTTATTAAGGCATGTTGAACAGTTATGAAAAAGCCTAGAGAACCTGACCAGAAAAATATGCCTGAATAGCCTCCCCAAAAAGTTGGATAGGATGAAATAAAATGGACCACAAATTCCTTCCCACAAGGGGCAGGCTGGATCAAACCATTCGACTGATATGGCCAGCTTATGGCCCACCTGCTGGTGCTATATGTGTCTGCTTTTAACTTTAAACTGCTACACATACAATACTGGCTTACAAATTTAAAACAAGATTATTCTTATTCAAGCTGTCTGTAAAGGACATTTTATTCTTTATATTCCTGAAAGCACTGTGCTTAATATTGGAAGCACAGCATAACAAAAGTTAGGTTTCTCAGAAACTGTCCCCACTTCAAAGATCAAGTAGTAGTATACATTAATGATCTGACCACGGGGGGGGAAATATCACTACCCCAGTACAAAACTAAATCACAAATGATTCCTGTATCAGCCCTGTCTGGAGCGGGAGAGGCATGAGAAGGGATTGGGAGGGCTGGTAGGGGACACATTTTGTAATTTTCTTACTACTGGACTAGAACATGGTTATTCATTGACCCCTTTTTGACCCCCTGGATATTCATCAACCCCCATTCAACCCCTTGGGTATTCATCAACCCCCTGGATGGTCCCATCAACCCCTGGGGGTTGATATCAACCACTTTGAGAACCCCTGATGTAGAGATACCCATTAATGGCAATAACCAGGAGCTTAAGCTTCCAGAGCCTTCTCCTATGGCATGTATAAATACTTTCATAAAAGTCTATTTGACCTTTTAAGCACTACCATCTCACCAATTCGGCATGTGTACCTAAGCTAAAAAGTAATATGTACTGTAATATGAGCCCTATGGTAGTAGACATATGAGATTCCTTTCATTTCATTCCTTTGTGTTTGTTTCATTCCATTTTTGCGCAAATATTTGAAAGGGTGGGGCTTATAAACAGAAAGCATTTTGTTAGACTTAAGGCTGTCCCTCTCTGATTACTTCACACAAACAAAACAAAACAAGTGCCTTTCAGTTCACCTTTTCCCTACATGAGGCGTGGCAAATCCTGTCTACAGAAGTGCCTTCAGTGCAGATACAAATGTCCCCATAGCTCCAGATCAGCAGAACATATATTTGCAGGGTTACAGGGGATTGAGTTTATATGTGGTCATACTCCCATATTTAAATAATTTCAGCCAATTATAGCCATAGAATACCCTTGGATAATGTCTAAAAAGAGTATAAAAGGGGGTCTATATATGGGGGCACACATATGCAAAATTAAAAGTTATATATACTTTTTAATTTATATACTCTCAGCTTCTTACTTATTAAAGGGGGTGGAAACTTCCACTGATACCAATAATAGGGGGGGTGGAAATTAGTCGAAAAATTTTCTCAATATTGACAAAAGGGGAAGGGGGCTGAAATATAAATTTCCTGGGTGGAAAAATTTTCAAAAATTTAACAATCTAGGGAGGGGGATGATTATTCCAAGTATTTGATACATTCAATAAAGTAATACTTTATACATGGGGTACGGTGGTTAGTAAATGGTGTCATTAACTGCTTATTAATTATCAGAAAGGGATAAAAAATAATAAAGGGGCTTATTAGGGGTCCATTTTTGTGGTCTTGTGATTGATTATGAAAATGATACTGCTTTAATACCTTACACAGGGGTCTATTGAAGTATTGAGCTGTTTGATATTAAAAGCCCCTGCCTCATGTAGCCAATGGTCCCTCAAGATATTAAAACCTTAACTGTTGGTTTAGAGGGCTACTAGGCTAGGCAAAATGAGCAAAGCAATACGAAACATGTCCATTTCAGCTTGAAGATTAAATCCTGCTCTGCACATTTACGATATCATTGACTAACACTGAAACAGAAAAGGGTACAAGTACAAACACACACTTATAAAAACATCATAAATATATTTAAAGTACAGAAACACTACAAAATCTTACCATGCATCCCATAATAAGAGAATCTTTCGCAGAATTCATTGCCAAGAATGAAATACACTTGGACTGGGTACCCACATTTTCTTTGTAGATAATTCTGTTAGAAAAATAATTATGAATTTTTTACATGTGGAAAATTACAATGATTATATACTGTATTTACTAAATAGTTAACATATTCTTGGCTATCATTGGCCGTGGTCACACACACTTTAGTTAAATTGTTTTCGGTTGTCAAAAGTGACACCTCAAATTTTCTGCTGGATTCAGCAATATACCAAGTTTCAGGCCACATTAAAAGCTGACTCTCAGCAGCAGCAAGCCCCTGTGTGGATAGTGAATGTTGAAGAATTTCTTATGAAATGTAATAATTTCTAGAACGTTTTAACATCTGCCAACTTTTCTTACGTGATTGCTTTATCAAAGGTGTGATTTTTGAATATATATACTACCAGCTTGATACAGGAAATCTAATACATAAAACCCTTTCTTCTTTTTTATGTTACTAAGGGCATGCACCATCAAAAGACCTGTAGCAAGATTAGAAGTCACACAAACAAACCCTCCCCCAGACCGAAATCCCTCTTTCCCTGTAGACAGGACAAAGCATCAGTGAGACTGTACCTACTGTATGTATATAAGTGAGTGTTGGGGTCCTTATTTAATTATCAGCTAGTTAGGGGGGTCTTCTTTAAACGTGTATATTTTGGAAGGTGCCTATTTCATTAAGTGAGTGGAAAGAGAAATGATAATGTGACGGGGTGATATTGTACACGAGGGTACTGATTCAGATATGAACCATAATGTTTTAATGGAATGTGTTGATCAATTTCCTCCATCGTTACCTGTCGAGTATGTCACAGACCAAATTATTTATTGTAGGCTTACACAAAACCCTGGGGTGTCCAATGGCAACAACCCTCAATTTAGGCTACCAGGCTGAGAAGCAAGCCATGAGACAGGCTCGGCTACCCAGTAGGACTTCCTCTCACGGATTATGGAAAGAATCTGTAATCAATGAGAATAGATTCTACGTTTTATTTCTTGCCAAAGGCCCCTCAATTGTCAGTATTCACATTTCTGTACTATAACCAATTACGACACCAACTGTGAAGCCTAGAATTAATGTCCCCTTCTTTGCAATGCTTAATTTCATGACATTTCAATCTACTTATAGAATTTAAAAATTACCTGTAGTTTTCCTGACATTGTTTGGTTTTGGGGGGCTTCTTCTGGACTCTCAGCTGTTCCCTCACCTTCATCTTGAAAAGTAAATTAAATCGAAAAATTAATGTATATAGATATTAACTGTTAATTGAACTCCTTAACTTATCATGTATGTATATACATGTACCAGAATGTGGATCTAAAGTCAATATCACCACCAGATGCAGAGCTGCCTGGGCCAAACTTAGAGATATCACCAAAATGCTTACCAACAGAGGTATCGACCTGCAAAGGAAAGGCAAGGTATACACAGCGAATGTACCACTGCTTATCAGGGAGACTGGTATGAAAGACCAGTATACACAGCAAATGTACATAGAATTGTGTTATATGGCTGTGAGTGCTGGGCACTCACGAGGGACAAACATAACTGGGAATGAGAGTGTCATTATCTGTTGGATCTGAGGAGTAAGGGCAAAAGAGAGAGTCAGCAATATAGGGTTGTATGAGTGCCTCAACATCCACTATCTTGTCAACACCCTGAGGTTTAACTGGTTCAGATCTACAGGACATGCTCCGAGGAGCCAGACTTGGATTAACAGATGCCAAACACTTGAGGTAGCAGGAAGAAGACAGAAAGGCAGGCCCAGGAAAACCTGGCAAGATGCCATCACAGACGACCTTCAATACTGTCATCTCTCCATTTGGCATGGGAATTGTTCATAGCCACGCCCAACCTCGCAACAGGGAAACTGCATGATTGACATAATATTAGCAATAACCTCACTCTTAAATTAACAGTCGCAGTGCTAGTTGCGGTAGAAGTAGTAGTAGTAGCTGCAGCAATGTAAAGCTTGGGAAGCTTCAAATGGCATCTTCATCCCTCCCCAGTATACATACTCTTCAAGTAGAGATTTCATGATTGCTATCAGTACTGGTAATACTACTACATACAGTACAGTATACCTTTTCTTCTTGTTATAAATATACTGCTGATACATCACTACTACTACTACTACTACTACTACTACTACTACTACTACTACTACTACTACTACTACTATCTCTACTACTACTACTACTACTACTGCGACCACTTCTTCTACTACTACTACTACTACTACTACTACTACTACTACTACTACTTTTACAATCAGCACCACCACCACCACCACCACTACTACTACTACTACTACTACTACTACTACTACTATTACCATTACTACTACTTTTACAATCACTACTACTATTACCACTATTACTATATTTACAACCACCACTATCACTACCACTCCTACTCCTACTTCCACTACTACCTCTAGGCCTACTACTTCTACCACTAATACTACTGCTACTATTACTACAGGTATGAGCCATTGCTACATCCCTCACTGCCACTACCTAAACCACTAAATATTTTTACACGTTGAACCAGTATGTCTGATGCTGTGCCAAGGAAAACTTATGGTTTCTCACAAAAAAGTGGAAGCAATACCTCCACGTTTGGAAGCTCACAAAGTATCAGATCTAGCACTTTCGATGCCAAAGAAGAGTCTCTCTGGTGACTGGTACGTCCAAAGAAGTGAACTACCTGGTTGTACTAAATCATGGATTCTTCTCCATATTTAATGTGGGGTCTCATTACATCAATCGACCTCTGTCCTTCTTGAGGAGTTGATAAACTTGACTGATAATCTGTGAAACGATATGTAAACTGGATTTTCCAGTCCAATGTTTCTATGATTACCGTCTCCTTCTTTCTGTGAACATACATATTAATCAGAAATGCTGCGAAATGTAACTCTTAGTCCAGTTACTTTGAACACACAATAAGTAAAGTGTACCAAGAAATCAAGAAAGGGCGAAATGAACTTACTTGAAAGTAGGGGAATGTCTTCCCCTCCTTTATTGGTCATGATGACAAGTCCTTCAGCTCAATTATACATTAACATTCGGTGTTGTTCTGTTCTAATTGATAAGAAGACCAATAATATGAAAATATTGTGACTATTCCATGGTGTGAATCGACCGGCTCGCTTAGTTATCTTGATTCCGCTACTCTCGGTTGAAGCAGATTATACTATTGACTGCTCATTTTGAAGACTGATAATTCGGTCGTAGAAACGCTTCCGAAGACGAAAAATAACCAAGAGTACGTTAATAGGTGTAAAATAATTAGAATATGTTGTCCTGCTGCTAATTCGCCATGTTGATCTCCTGTTGTATCAGAAAATTACGTCCATGGTTACTAGTAAATTATCGCAGGTTGATTTGACTTCTGTTACGCTACTCCCAGGTCACAACATCTGCTTGCAGATGTACCTGACATCCGACTCGAAACTTACCTTCTACGTCTAACGAACGGTGGGAAATAGTATCAAGATATGTGTGTTTTCTTGTTCTCGAAACCAAGTCTACCTCCGTTGCTCGACAAGGGGACTTTCTTCCTCCTCTCGCTTGATTTGTTTTGAATAGATATGAGATCATGACATATGGGCGGGAAATTTAAATTTTCGTTGAGGCGATAATGGAGAAGGAGGATGAAGCAGAGACAGAACTCTCCTGGGTAGAGCAATAAAGCTAAGGCATTCACCTCGCCAATTTTTAAAAATTTTTTCACCTTCTGCATCAAGAAAAAAGCCCCTTAGGCGATATCCTACTTTGTCGTTATAAAATAATTTGGGTAAAGAAGTTCCGCTAGCAAAGGGGCCGAGGAGGACGACGACTAAGGTAGCTACAGCTCTCCTAATAAATTTTAAAAAATGTGTTGCAATGCGAGTTATAAACAGTGTGAGTTGTGAGTAGAGAGTAAAGCAATACTTCTTCTTCCTAAAATTTTTCTCACTTGTTAAGGGGTCGCTGCAGCAGATACATATATCTTTTAGATCTCTCCGTCTTCTGTATCTTCTCCTCTTACGTCAACCGATGGCATACCAGCCTTGATGATGTCCACCCATCGTTGCTTCGGGCGTCCCCTGCGCCTCTTTCAAGATTGATCCATGCTCAACATTCTCCTTCCAACGTACTTCTCTTCTCTTTAAGTGGGCAAACCGTCAAAGTTTTGCTTTTTGGCACCTTACTCCGATGTTGGACTTGGACAGAGAGAAGGACAAATGAAGAAGTGCTGCAGAGAGCAGGAAGAGTGCGTTGCCTTCTAAAAGCAATTCGTAAAAAAAAAACTCGAATTACTAGGACACGTAGTAAGAAAGGGGGAGCTAGAGCATCTTAGTGTTACAGGTATGATCAGCGGAAAGCGAAGCAGAGGAAGGCAAAGAATAACTTAAATATCCAGCCTACGTCGATGGATCAATGTTACAGAGCAAGAGCTGTTAATGGCCACAAAAGATAGGAAAAGGTGGAAGTCCATGATCGCCAACGTCCTTGTGGGACATGGCACTTAAAGAAGAAGACTCTGATGTTCGTCACTGCCATTGTTTCTCGGATCGCATTATTTCTTACTGTCTCTGGGTGTTACTCCACATGCCCATTCGCACACCTTTATCTCAGCCACCTCTAGTTTCTTCGTCATCTTTACTGTTTCGGGCTCTGTCTCCATACCATAGAGCACGGCAGGCTGGATAACGGTCCGGTGTATCTTTCAAAATTCGCCCTTATTGGAATTTTCTTGTTGCACATAACCCCAGACATCTATTTCCAGTTGTTCCACCCTCGTTGTGCCCTTCGCCTAACCTCCACTTCCACTTCTCCATCCGTTTATAGCACACTTTTAAGGTCCTCCAACTCGCCCTCCTCTGGCAGCAACACACAAAAACTAAACCATGACCTTATGCCAGAAGAAGTGTGCTACCGATATAACACATTTTTCGGTAAAAGAAAGTCGGGACTGAGTTACCTATAGCACAGCAGATTTTAGCCATTCCCCTCCAAGATATTTTCCCCAGGTCTTGATTAGTCCTAAAGAAACGTTTATAACTTTCAAGATAACTGATGCTCCCACACAACAAAACTTAAACATCGTAAATCATAGGCGCAACGAACGAAAAACATCGGGGAGGCTGTTGATTATTTTCCCGAAAAGATACTCCTTTGCAGGAAAATTATCGGGACATGAATCGACGGTTCTACAGACGGTTGAATCGATTCTTATTGAGAAATTATAAAAGGGCCCAGGAAAAAATTTGCCCGAAAAAATGTAACATTTTAACAAACTGTGGAAGGGGGGGCTGCAGCATCCCTCAGCCCCTTTGGCCGTGTGCCCATGTCGTAAATGTCCCGATTGGAACAGGAATTTGCGAGAAATGGCTCTTGTTACAAACGATCCAATTTCTCTAAATGAATTCATAGAGACAAGATGGAAAGAATTTGCGACTTGTACCAAATTGACAGCTTACCTTGTTCGCGTATGATAATGATCCTCAAGACAATTTGAATGAAAAAGATATAAGAATATTACACGAAATAGCACAAAAATCGTGTACTGAAAAGCTTTTTTTCGGTGCATTTCTGAACCCTATTCTATATCACTATTTTAAAATACTTATAAAACATTTAATTATCTTAGCACAAAAGTAAAAAACTTCCATCGTTTTATTGTCTCTTTCTTTTGCTTTTCCAATGAAATAATAGAAAGAGGTAGGTGGATACTTGATAATTTGGTCATCTCCCTGCCTCCATTCCAACATACTTTTCATTTCTAAGGGTGACACTTTAATACCCAATGATACCGTGGGAACGGCGGAAGGTATAGCGATCTACATTTTGGCTAATAATTTTTTGTGTATGTCTCAAAGCCATTTCGATTTTTTTAAAATTGTTCTATCAGTTTCTTAATCCTTTTTCTACGACAGAGATTGGATGAGTTTTATTAGATTTTAAGTGTTTATTTTCTAACGTTGTTAATACAAGGGAAGGACAGGCAGACAAAGTGTGTTGTTAAAAGCAATTAGCAAACAGAAGCTGGAGGTTTGGGACCACTGTGTGAGGAAAGGCGGTTTAGAATGTTTGGTTCTTACTGGAAAGATAGCAGGAAAGAGAGATCGAGCGCGTCAAACTGCAACGGGCTTTTTGGTTTTTTTTGCAGAGCATTGCAACATGGAATGAAATGGAAAAGATTCAGTTAATTACACTGGCAATGGACAGAAAAGCCTGATACTTCATGGTCGCCAACGTCACAAGATGCGGAACTTAAGAAGAAGAAGAAGATTAATTCAAATTTTTTTAGTTGTTGTCGATAGATACACTACCCTCCCAAAAGTATTTGAACGCTAGCAAATAATATGGCGTCAACTGAAAATGAAACGAACGTAAGCAACATTTGCCTTGAATTTGGAAACATAAAAGAGTGAGGTTTTGAGAAAATTTAATTAAAATAAATAAAATGACCATCCATTTGAGTCTGTATAGAGCTAGTATCCTGTTTTACAAGGAAATATATAGAAATTTTGCCTTTTATAAAACGTGCCTGACAACAAACAGCCGCTACAGAAGCATACACTACATGGTAAATATGTGGGATAACAAGAGTAAGTATGCAGAGAAATTACCAAGAACTACGGTCAATTTCTTTTATAAGCTTTAAGCTACCAGACGTAATAATTAAAAGGCATAACTGCACGAAATGACTAAGATGTGAACGACTGAATATAGCGTCACTTTTAACCAACATTTCGTACGCCATAACACTCGACTTCGACATTTTAACCGTGTAAAGTCATTTATTTATTCGAGGAACCAAATGAAAGTGATGATATACTCCTTTCATAGATACATGACAACATAATAATTGGCAAATTTTAAGCAAAATGCTAAGGTAAGCCTACCAATTGTTTAAGAAGTACCTCTAGAGTAAATTTCAGTCTTGGATGAATTTCAGCCGCTATCGTTATTGTGCTGTATTTAAAACTTTTTGTCCTACAAATCGGCTAATTTTCACGCTAGCAATTATTAAAACGTTTGTATGAAAAGATAAACATCTCAGGCTTATTTATATCATGTTTTTGATCAAGTACTTCGGATATTAACTTCGGTTAAATTTATACACCGTACGTGATGCGGTTGGTAGGCTCCCATTGTTGTCTAAAAAGCTCCTAACTGACTTGTAAGCTGTTACTCGAAAACTCGTCTGTGAATCTATCAAAGGTCCTTTTCATCGCTCACTTGGATGAAATAATAATAACTGATAATTCAGCAGTCAGCTGATGTTATCCATATCCTTCGATCTGTCATTTAATAAAATTTATTAACGTTTTCATCGTAGTCTGAGTGGCTACTAGTATAGTAGTATACTTCTACTAACAATCAAATTGCAGTCGATCCAGTCATAACAATGCATCCAGTCATAACAATGCACCCCAAATTCCACAAAGTTTCTTAAATCGCTTCTTAAGTAATATCAATACTGCTCCTGAAACGATTTTAAAATCCAATGACGTGTATTTGAGAATCACCAAATTTGTAAACAGCCTTTCTTTCTCCTCACTTCATCATAGCTCGACATTTTGATAGTGAACACGTGTCTGACAAAATTTGAAAAGAGCGCGAAAAATTAACGCATAAATTTGCATAACTACGAAAATCTTTGAAAATTTCTCTTTCGATTGGTATAAGTCTGAATGAAAAGACT
>JAAAKM020004120.1:0-11949 GCA_010016025.2 Alatinidae sp. Z8VKAUB7J3 | reverse complement strand
AACATGTTTCTATGTTAGTTGCTACTATACATCTTGTTTATCAGTCTAACATTTATGTCCTGTAGCCCCTTGTTTCCACCAAACAGCAAATGGTTCTATTACAAAAAATTATTATTCAACACCTGGTTGGTTAAGTAAGGCTGTCAGATAAAAAATCTGATCTAATGTATTTAAATACATTTTATGGGCCCTGGGGTGATGTGCTGCCTGCCCCTCTCTCCACAGTGGGCTCTCAAGCGAACATTTGGATTTTTTGCAACTTCCCCAAATGACATTGAGACTTAGATATTTATAAAGTTCGTTTTCTGTAGTATCAAAAAATGGTGTTGTTTGTCTTCTAACTCCAAGATATGGCCATCTGAAGTTCAAGAATTCTGGTTTCTCGTGACTTAACAGATCTGTTGATTTGACCAATCAATAAAATCTAGTATACCCCTACATTTAGCCCGAAATTGCCCCCAAAAGCCCCTAAACCTCCATATAAGGCATTAAATAGGTCCACAGATATACAAAATTGAAATAAATGTAAAATATTGGGTCATTTGAACAACTTTCCAACATATTTATAGCTTTTTTGGAAAATTTATCATTTGAAATGGCATACTTTTGCTGCTAAAATATGGTCAAATTTGGGTCAGGCTGACATACTTTGATTAAGAACAACAAAAAAGCCCCGAGATTTTTTCAAGCTTCACAATTTTGAACCAGAAGATGGTAAGCTGTCTAAAACTCTTTTGATGGAAAAATTCACTCGGGAACTAAATCAATTACAAAACAAGATTTTTGACCTAGCCATTTTCCCCGTTATTCTGACTCCAAACCATAACTGCAGAGGCAAAAAATAGGGATAATTTGAGTAATTCTTGTCCAAATTTCACGATGCAGACCTCTTTCCCTGTGTTTTGGGGAATGTTGAATCTCATTTTGGCACGTACAATTTGATAACTGGTACCATTTTTCTTAAAGCCTAGTTTTTTAGGATTTTTTAACCTATTTTAGCTGATATTTGATCATCAAATCAGGAAAATACCTTATTTCCTAAACTAGTTACATAATATTTGTTAAAGAACGTATCCTCTCTTATTAGACTAATTATAGGTCATTTAAGCACACTACAACACAGAATAATTTACAGGCCAAGTATCTTCAGAATGATAGTTTCCAAATTGGAACAGTCAATTCTTCCAGTTGGCCTCTCCTCACCAGATCACCATGTTTCACTGGTCTTGCCTCCACAATTTTTGAGAGCTGAAAGATGACGAAACGGATCTACACAGATATTTGTCTGCTCCTGAAAACTGCTGGAGCTGATGATCATCCTCCTCATGACAAACTACTAGAATTCTAGAAGGAGCAAAGATCACCTTGCAGGAGCTCATGAATCCATTCAGTGGTGTAAATTTTGATTACATCATGTGTCTAACTTACGTCTGCTCAACTGTTCACATCACTCAAGTCCCTGGCACTCCATGCTCTGAACGATTCTCACATGACTTTGAATGATGTACTCCATGGAAGTGGTGGACATTCCATTTTCAACCAAATGGGCTAAAGGGAAACAAACAACATCATTATGTTCATGTTTCACATTGAAAACTTGAAGACTGTCAATGGTGAAATTCAAGATATTTGTTGTTGTCTTCAATGCCTGACTCTAAGTTGAGAAGACCAATGTTCCCATTTTGAATCCGGATTTGATGCAATTCTTGTCGTGAAATTATTCCTTACTATTGGTGCAGAGACCGGAAAATGCTCCTTCCAAACCCGGTATTATTGTGTGCATTTCCCCACCCACCATGGACATCTTTGTATGCATCTCAGCTTTGATCGGTTCGTTGAGATGGTCCACGTAGAACTGAGCACTGTGGCATTACTTTTGGAATAGAAACAATCACTTTAAAATAGGACTTCTTAGGGTGATAGAACCTCTGGCTTTTGTGTCCACTGAAAGCAGTTCTTTTTTAAAAGCAAAGTGGTAGGTTCTGTCACCTTCAGTGGGCAAAAGGGTTAATAATTTTATTTGCCTAACCAGCTTACTTTTTAGATGTGTTTTCCAATATCTTCATGCATTAAAAGATTGGCACACTATGCTTCAGTGTCCCCATCATAGCAAAAGGGCTAAGAAGCTATATATGTTAAAGTAGATTTAGGTCTCTCTTGAAATTGATTTCTTATCATTAAGTTTTTCAATTAAAATAGAGAAATGGAAACAGTAGTCACTGTGGATTTTTAGGTAAAATGACATGGTCTAATGTAGGTTTGTTTTAGATCATGTTGAATGTATGTATGCCTTATATGTTACATTTATCTTCAAATTTCATTGCAAGTAAGACAGTGTAGCAAGCAATATACATTTCATATCATATGCCCTGTAAAGCTTATTTACCGTACTCTGATACTGCTGATCAATTTTCTACTTGCATCAACTCTTCTTAACACTACTTTATTTGTTATTTGCTCTATCCAACTGAGTGTATTATTCTTTGGAAGAACCACATTTTTGCTGCTTTAAGTGTGTTTTGTATTTGTCAAGATATGGTCTAAGCTTTCAAGCCATACAGAGTAGTAAACACAGCATTTGCGCATTTTTTATTTTCATGCTTACTTTTTCATCTGTTAAAACCATGCCAACTCTTTTTAATCTCAGTCACAGTTACTGTCAGATGTTATGATGTAATCAAGGTATTTGAATTTTGTGACTTCTTTAATTCTTGTATCATTTTAACAGGGTTACATATGTGGAAATCAGATTCCTTTCTTACTATCACGTAGTCTGTCTTTTTCATATTGATGCAGTCCCCTTGTTTTACTTTCATCAGCCAGTGTATCCAACAGAAACTGCAGGTTTTATTGGTGTTACTAATAAGGTTTGTATAATTGGTGCACTGTAGATCAGTCAGACAATATCCTCCTGCTACACATCCCCTGCTTTTGTCCAGCTCTCTCATAGTAAGTTCAGTATTGAGGCTGAATACAGGAGCATGCACAGCCCTATCTCACACCTCTTTCTATCTTTTTGTGGTTGCTACTCTTTCTTCAAATTTGAACTGCTGGGGCTTGTTCACAGCAAAAATAAGATAGTATTCATAGGTCATCCCCATCAATATATTAACCTTGTAACATTCCATGTACCAAATTATGCCAGTGCAGAAAATCATATATTTCTTCAGCAATCTCAGGATTTATGGCTCTTTGTATGTGGCATATTAATATTCTTGGGACAGCGTGATGATGTGCCTCTGTGTAGTTCACATTCTAAAGCACAAAGTTTCTTGGGTAGTGTGAAGAATTGCCTGCCAAGATTGTCAGGTGTTCACAGTAATGACAATGATAATAAGAGACTGTACAGTTGAATGACATCTAGGATTGGGTCATGGGGAAAGTGAATACTGTATACCCACTCTTTTTGAGATGTCACTGAAAAGGGCTACTCATTTTGGTACAAAAGCTTCTCATGTAATAATCGTCTTTCAAAAGGATAGGAAAACCAGATATTTTGAAAATAGAATCTTCTTAAAAACAGCAATGCTAGACATAACTGTTAAGTTTATCACACAATAAAAGTTTCCTCCCTTCTACCCCCCTCTAAACATCTTTTGTATTCTAATGAAGCCATCTGTAACTAATTCTGAGAAATTTAAGCCTGCAGCATTTTTAAATTTACAAGTTAAAGTTAAGTTTAAAACTGCACAAAAGTATTTTTGTTCTGAGAATATTTGAGTTATGCATGTTCAGGCTGCAAGTATTTGTTGACTGTTAAGAGTAACTGTCTAAAAGAGCATTATTTCCAGACTTTGCAATGGAGTAGTGATGTATGAATACATCCGGCAAGCTTCATCTACTAGTAAGTTAGATACATTGGAGAAAGGCAACTATGACTCTGACTATATTTGCTGTAGGTACTATGTTCCAAAAGACTGCAATACAACTTTGTCATAATTGCTTGGTCACTTAAGTACTGTTCAATTTATTTTAAGCACAATAATTTTCAGATCTGTAGACTAGTCACTTCCCTTGGATATTCCCTTGGACGAATCTCCCGTCACTTTCAATTGACTTAAACCACATGCAGTTAATAACCCAAATCACTAACTCAGTCACAAATTCTCTCTTTGAAGTTTCTGGACATTGCAAAGTTTGGTTTCTTGTTTCTTTTGCTGGTTAAAATTTTTGCAGAAAGTTTTTGCAATGGGTTCTGAAATTTTATTTTGAGCCCTGGATATTGCTAATATTATACCCACTTTAGCTATATTTACATGGCATATAGATAAGTGCTTTCCTCGTTTTTAATGATTGTTATTATTATTTGATCTTAAGTGATGTACAAAATCTATGATTTTCTGATTTGCCCAATCAATAGGCAACCAAACATCAAGATATTGTAATTCTAACAATAACAAACACTTCCCTTTTTTGCCATAGAGTACTCATGCTTATATATACTTATATATACTATTCTGTGGTACAAATTTGAATATTGCGTTGAATGACAGATACATTTTGTGAAATATGGTCGCATAAATCATCTGGAGTGAAGTAAGAAACTTTGTTTCGAAGAGCATGTAAAAAAAGGAGAGGACTAAAACACATGGTAGAAAATAACACATGTTCGTCAGACACATGTTCCTGGCTTGTTTATTCTGATGAATGCTGCTTTGTTGAGCAGCAACATGAAAAGATTGTTCTTTAGTGAATACCGAAACTAATCCTCTTGCTATTTGTCAGTACATGTTGAGTTTTTGAGTCAATATTGCCTTCTTATCTAGTCTGTTTTGGCATCTGTTGACATAGTTTATATGACTTCTTAAAATTTTCAAAACTTTTACTGTGTTTATTTTATGAAGGCTATTACATGTTGCATGACATGCATATTCACTTCCGAAACAGCAACTTTCAGATTGTATTAGAACAGATGGAGATGAACAGTACGGTAATGATGGATGTTTCTTTTACACCTGGTTAATAGTAGAAAAGATTCCTGGTACCACAAAATCTGTAGATAATATTTAATAACGGAATCATTAGTGAAATGCCATTTAAAAAAAACTATATTGGATCGAGAACCTACAGGCTCTGATCTTGCCTCTGAGCTTCACTATGTTATTCAGATCACGAATCTGATCAATGTTGTACCTCCGCTTCAAGTATCAGAAAAGATTCCTGGTACTACAAAATTTGTAGATAATATTTAATTATCAAAGATAATATTTAATAAGGGAATCATCAGTGAAATGCCATTAAAAAGAACTATATTGGATCGAGAACCTACAGGTTCTGATCTTGCCTCTGAGCTTCACTATGTTATTCAGATCACGAATCTGATCAATGTTGTACCTCCGCTTCAAGTATCGGAAAAGATTCTTGGTACTACAAAATTTGTAGATAATATTTAATAAGGGAATCATTAGTGAAATGCCATTCAATTATTTATAATGATATTTATGGGACATCTTATGTAAGGCACATTACTTAATTATATTCTTTGCATGTAAAGTACAAGATCTGAATGCTAATAGATGGGCTTGTTTTGAAATAATTGTAAACCTTTGCAATGGTCAGATAATTTAGGGATCAAAATGATGAATATAGTTGAAGGCAATAAAAAGTGCTTTCTTTGTTGGTGGACCTGTGGCATTTGCATCAGCAGCATGCATGACATCAGTGCAAAGTGAGCACCACTCCAAGCTGTGTTCATATAATTTCTTAAGCTGGCAAAAGTTGCTTTATTTGATGCAATGTGGCCTAATAATTTTCTTTGTGGTTGGTGCCAAGATAACTTGTCTACAAGAAATGTCTGCAAGAAATTGTCACGTTAATATATATTTGCTTGCTTGTGTGTAATTAAATCTCAGTTGACCAAATGTGGCCTTGTCATAGCAAATTCCTTTAGTATACTTGTTACCATTGAGTAATGCAGTAAATTCCACATTTATTTGTATAAATTTTAGAAGAATGCTGACTGCAATGTTAATTGAATGAAATGACTTGCTTTTTACACAGCTTGGGGTTGCTCCTGCTACAATGCCCTTCTTGAGACAGATAGTTGTTGTTGTTTACTTTAACAATTCAAGATTTTTGAAATATGAATGTTATTGGAAGCAAACATCACACAAGGACCATATAGTTGTTTTGTGACTATACATGAAAGCATATCAAGGTCAACTGTAGGTTTGAGTCATAGGGTAACTGGGGTTTGTAAAGTGCTTGAACTGTATATTAATGATAAAGAATGGGTACTATACATATGCTAAGCCCTATACATTTCTGTACTTTAATTATGTTGATGAACATAATGAAATTATAGAAGAGAAAATGACACAGAAAGAAGGAGATAGTAGTTAATAGCAATAAGTTTGTGGTCAAATTGGTCTCTCCTGGTTTGAATATACCAGTGTACCCTATGTATCCAAATAGGCATTCCTTTGGAAAAGAGAATCCCCCACAAATATACGCAGTTGTAAATAAAGCAAACTGAGTGCCTCGTTAAGCTGAGGGAGCAAATTGAGTGTGGCTGTGGGCAAATTTGTTTATGTGGGAGATTGTTTATGTTGAGAAATTATTATGTAAGTATTTTACTGTCAAAAATTTTTGTAATTTAGGAATTTTGGATTCTGTTTTTTGGATAGCTGCAGTGTCTCAGCCAACCCAGTTTCTTACAATTTACAATATTATCCATTTGCTAAGCAATATCTTGAGGTCTTAACTTAATGTGCCCCTCAGAAGGGAGCCTCCAATAAAATGGTCCCCCTTTGAGAACTTTTTGAGCCAACCCATTGCCAGTCATATGACGATCCGATATCGGTCGAACACTACTTGTAACTTACAAATAGCGGAAGCACTTTTAACAAAGAAGGAGAACCCAACAATTAATTAAAAAGACGAAGGTTTTACTTGTTTAGTAAAGATATTCTAATTGCTTTCATCACCATCTCCCCACCCCTCTCTTTACAATAACGGAACCCTTTCTTTTACCTTAGGTAATTTTATCTATTATATTTTTACTTCTCCATCTCAGTTTTATCTTACACGCATGATAATGTTAGTGTTAACAATTCCCCAACGTTATACCCCTACGTCTAACTTGTTTTATTATTGTTTTTAGAACCGTGAATATTTGTCATTGCATTACTGTACAATTTGTATTGATCTAATTTTTACGTTCAGCATGCATATTTTAAAATACTTGTATATAAACATTGTTACCCATCATTTTATTTCACTTGAGAATGGCAACAGCAAGTGTCAAAACGTTGTGTGCAATTTTGAAACTTTTGCGAACTGTTAATGAGTACCTTTAATGATTGATTCAGTAAATAGTATATTTAATAATTTGACACATTTGTAGATCACTAGCACAGCCGTGGTCCATTTGACTAATAATTGCATAGTTTGGTAACTCAGCTTTGGAATCTGAGTTTCATATCCACTTGCTGCCTTAACCAACTATTGCGACTCTGCTTCCTTCATCCGTGTCTCGTAAACTGTAGTCTACAGGTCTTCAAGAAACCAAAATGCTGATTTTATAGCAATTAAAGGCCTTACTTAATTTACCAAACACAAAACTTTAAAATCACTCAGGAAAATGACTAGCGATTTCAAACGAACTAATACTGACTTAATTTTGTGTGACTGGGGTTTTGATTTAGCTTGCAGCCTAAACAAAGTCCCAAACACAACAAACGTAGATCTTGATGTAAGGGGTGCACTATTCACGGTTTAAAAACGTTTCACTGTTAAATAAATATTGGAAGATAATTAATATTCAGTAAATCTTTTTCTTAAAGGAAGAATTAGTTGTTGTTTAGGTTTTTAAAGACGACAAGCCATCAAGAAAATGATAAGAGTACTACCATGTTTAGGGGTTGTAGAGCCACTGCTTGGGCTGATATTTTTGTATTGTTCTGAGTAAGTAAATCAATCGATCAGAAATAGGAAGGGACTGAATTGACAAAAGGGTGTCAAGTGCACCTAAGTTGTTGCTTATATTTTCTTAAGTAATATCTTTTTCTCTTGTTTCCCTTTCAATAGGCTTTATTGTGAACAGACTACTAATACCGTACATGATGGAAGCTGTGCGTCTGATGGAAAGAGGTCATGCGTCGGCACAAGATATTGACACTGCAATGAAACTAGGAGCAGGGTACCCTATGGGTCCCTTTGAATTACTTGATTATGTTGGACTAGACACTACGAAGTATATCATTGATGGCTGGCGAGATAAGTTTCCTGACAATCCACTTTTCAAGTCAAGTGAATCACTTGATCAATTGGTCAAAGAGAAGAAATATGGCAGGAAGAAGGGACAAGGCTTTTATAATTATAAAAATGGGAAATAAATGACATTTCGTTGGTTAGTGAATGTTTTTGGTAAATGATAATTGCAGTTGCAGATCCAGGAATAAATGTCGTGGACCAACAGATCTAGAGATCATAGAATCAGGTAGAAATAGTGCCCCCCAATACAGTACAAGAAATGCAATTAATTTGTGGATATATTCCCCCACCAACTTATTGTAGGGTGGTTTAATCTGATTAGCTACCCCGCACTTCTGTATTTTAGATGGCAAGGGAAAGTGTGTATTAATGAAAATTGACATTGTATAAATGAAAAGAATTATTAATATGTTGTAGGGAAATGGAATGTGGGAGAAAAGTTAGATAAGATCTAGGTGTTCTCCCATACGTTATTGTGTGTAAAAGGAGATCGTAGGGGGCAATCTAATATTTTGGTCAATAAAACCACTCAGATTTTTTTTATCCTTCCCACGCAGTTTTCTTTCTATTAGCATCACTTTTTACTTACAACTATTGATAAGTAGTTGTTTGATCATAGTGTGATGCATCCTCAAATAGTCTTTGAATACGAAATTACAGCAATTAAGCAAGAAGAATTTCATAAAGGTTTATAGGCTGCTAAATATAGTATTTATTGTCAAGTACTCAGAAAAGGCCTAAATACGAAAGGCAGGAATAAGCAGGGGTCACGAATCCATAGCAACTCATGAAACTTAGGACATAGAATAACTCTCATACAATCAGATCTTCATAGTTAAGTATGCCGTACAGATGTCCTCAAATGGTGGCGTCTGCCATTGTACAGTTCATCGCCCACGCCTGTTTAAATTGAAGACCTTACCCTCCAATTTGGCCCCAATACCTGCTTCATCTCTCCTTTAGAACGCCACAAAAACTTAGGTGACAGTAAACACTGTATATCTACATTTTCCATGTTACGAAAGTTTTACTGTTTGGGTTAACCAAGAATTCAACATATTCCTGGGGATGCGCTGTGTAACTAGGGTATGTACTGCTCGCAGGGTACAGAAAGCATGAATCGAAAATGTAGAGAATAAATGATGAGGCCTCTACCTATCAGGGCTCCAGGGGGGTTCGTGATTCCAATTTGTTACATGCGAAAGATTACTTGGATCTATGACACGTCGTTTATAGACTGGATCTGCATCTGCCTGTCAGCTGTTGTCTTTTGACTATTCCAATATCAGATTTCTCAGATATTCTTTGAGCGTGTAGACTTCTGCAACCATGGTATCATTTTTGTTATTTATTGAACTGCCTTTCGTATATTCTGTTCAATTTGCACCAACGAGTCAAGGATGAATTTTCCCAAATATGTGAATTACTCTTTCTCCTAATTCAAACTTTACACTCATTTCGTAGAATTTGAATGGAAATCAATTTTAATATTATAATTATTCTGTGAAATTAATCACATAGTTCTCCAGGTCACTGTAACCTTGATTACAAGGACTTTCATTTGTTATCTGCAGTGTCCAGGAATCTTAATGTTCTGTGTATAATAGTACGAGCCTTTGTAAATTTCCCGAACTCACCTTGTTCTTCACGTGCCTTAGAAATGACCAGAATACGTGCAAGCATGCAAAGAAACATGTCAAGTAGAAGGTGAACGAAACTTAGCGGTGGTAAAGATTCGTTACTAGTATATATGTTGTTGTGAGGAAAGTTAATATTTATATAGCATTTATCATTTGTCTTTTTCGTGTCGATTTGAAGTTCGCCACTCAGGTTTTATGGACCGATGTTCTGAAAGTTGACAAGATGTGACGTGTCACTCTATCGCCTTATCCTTGAAGTTTGCATTACAGAAACTGATTTTATCCAATTCTTTCAGATAGGTTACTTCGATTTTGAAGCATCTTTCAATTTTTGCGTATTTCATCCTGAAACACTTCAGTCATCATTAAAGATGAGGCTCATGTTGTTAAACATTTTAGGAACATGAGAAATGTTACAAAACCATTACCCCAAATGGAATGCCACAAAATTCTTAACCCATTTTCTCCGAAAGATCGTAAAGGACTTATTTCAAGCCTAATACCCATGCTTTGTGTGGATCAAAGACGTGAAGAGAATTTTAAATATTCTACCTCTGCAGACATATACCGCAAATAGAAGCGGCACTGACGTGACTATTCTTGACTAAATGGTTTCCAGAGGGTTTGCAAACCAGGTTGTGGCTTGCTTGTTACCATACTTCGAATTTAGTTTTCGATAGTAACTCAAGTGCTCTATGCTCTTATGATGAACTCAGAAATAAAGAATGTGTAAGGTTTTCGTAAATTAAGTTCACAGTTTACAGTATCTACATTGCACTGTTCTGCATCAAGCTTGTCTCTCTTATTTTGTAGTTAGCCATGTAAATTTTACAAAATATCAGAGTGAAGAAAGTATCTATTTGAAGATATTGATGTAATATTTACGAATTAATACTCTGTTGTCATTATTGTCAAGAGGGCATCGTAAATATTAGGGCCTACGGCAGTCTACACGAGCTGCAAGCACATTCTTGTTGTTACTTTGGGTTCGTAGATCTGTGGTTGCAGTAAACTCTATCGTTTGCCTATTATTACTTACCTACAACAGCTCTTTTGCTGCGCTTATTTCAGCGATTTTACAATTTGCATGACAATACAGGAAGATAGGTTATTTTGATAAGCCAGTCCCTGCCTTTCTGTTGTTTCCAACCCTCCTGTCACTTAGGCCGACACTTTGCATGTATCGTATTACTTGCCCAAGGAGTTCTGTCGGTCTGCAGGGATAGGTGTCATTGGGGTTTTTTAACGACCTAATCACAGTTTCAGTTATCTTCTTTAAACGCGAACATCCAGGGAAAAGAGTGATAGCATCTAGTTAACGAATAGTATTGATACTGTTTCGTAGCGAAAACGAGAGCTAATCTTGAAGACCTCTCGGCCCATGAGGAATCTGATAGCTAATAGTAGTCATACTTGTGCAAAGTCAAAAACCGAAACTAAAACATTTTTGGTTGGCTTTTATTCATTCGGAAGGTGATTTAGACCAATTTCTGCAGTGCTGGTTTTGTTTTTATTGAGATTACGTGGAGCAAACAGTTAAATTCAAACTTTACAGTAACTAACAATGGGGGTTTGCGGACGAGTTGATTTGGAACTCTGATATGGACTTAAGGTTTAGTTAAACTGTCTGACGAACGACAAGAAGGTGCTTTTTAAAACTACTACCCTCTGTGCCCATAGAAACATAAGTTAATTTCTATCACAAGAAAGTTCATGAATTGTTTGTCAGTGAAAGTATGAAAAGTAAACTGACGCTAGTAAATCCTATTTTGTAGGTTAGACAAATCATCGCACAAGATACAAGCTATTCAGCTGGGACGACTTCTTTCAGTGGAATATCTGAAGTGCTGTCAATCCCAGGCATTATGTAAATTGATGTACTTGCAATGTTCGCCAAGATTCTTTCATGTTAGATTCGTTATATAGGTGTATTGTTGCAATTGTACAGAAATTTGTTTTATTCTGTGAAATATTGTGTTAAATGCTTCTAGTTGATGACTATTTTTAAGTTATTTACTATAGCTTTAAGTGAAACCGATTACAAAAATATAACAGATAGTAGGAGGATGGAGACTGCTTTACTGATAAGATTTCA
>JAAAKM020004118.1:0-11953 GCA_010016025.2 Alatinidae sp. Z8VKAUB7J3 | reverse complement strand
TGATGGGGAGAGTCAGAGGGTCTCGGGACGCGGAGACGGGGGGGGGGGGTTACGATTATTTGCCACTCGAGAGTATATAGAATAGTGGTCGACACTAGCCTATTTCCTACATACGCTGAACGTGCCCAAGGTGTCAAAATTCATTCCTAGAGCATGTCCCTTCACACAACTGATGTTACGTCAAGATAACGGGATCACAATTTGGTTTCTTAAGTAACTTAATACGGTTCTAAATACGGCTCAAGACCGTAAGAGTTAAAAAGTGAAAATGTAAATGAATATCTACTGTAGCATATCTGTATATTGGTTGATAAAATTATCAAGTACTTAAGGATGATCATTTTCTATTCACAGGACCAAGGACTCCTATTCGTAAAGGCACAAAAAAGTGTCTGCAACAGATGCTGCCCTATTATATGTTCTAAACTAATTACGCTACTACAGAAATTTAGTAGGAATGCAAGATACGACGTCAATAGAATTGTTGGGGAAAACAAATTATCTCAATGATAAATATTTCAATAATATTCCCCCTCCTTTCTATTATTTTCCTAAATGAAACATTAAAAAGTTTAAAAAGAAACTTTGCATTTAAAAAATTTATATGCCTCAGATCATTGAGTAATAGTGTGGAAGGGGGTTGTTCATCGTGGTGATATACGATGACAATTGAGATAGTCGTTTGTTTCACGAAAGACTTTGTTTCTCGGAATGCTACTGAAAAGACAGACAATATCAGGAGATAAATAATTATCTTTACATAATATCTAATAAGTTTTAATGGTCTCCAAGAGGAAATGCAACCTTGAGATGCGAGGAAAATAAAAGTGCAGTAAAAGAGAATGTGGGAGGGTGCAAACTACAAGCCAGCAACGAAGTTAAAGCGTCACTTACCCTGAACATCAAAGCCAAATGATTTGACACTTCATCTGCATCCCACGGCGGCCGACCAGTGGCCATTTCGACGATCACGCACCCTATGCTCCAAACATCGCACTTTCGCCCATAGCGTTCACCTCGAAGAACCTTTAATGGAAGAAAGACGACTTCGAAGGTAATCATGGAACGGGAGCAAAGATACAATCTGATATAAGGGGAAGCTTATGACAACAGCCCCCAAATTTCAGAATTACAGAGTGTGCTGCGTGCTCCTTTTGGTGACAATTTATTTAAAGCAAAAGAATCTCGCACATGCAATTTTCTTACATTAGTAATACTAAATATTCATTTAAAGAGATAAAACATGGAGATGCACAACTCGAAAGAGGTAAGTTTACAAAAAATGGACATTCAATATCAACAAAAATGTTATGCAAAATTTAGGTTTCACATTGGTATTACAAATCCCAAAAATTGAGAAAAATTGGGAGAATGAAAGGGGAAACGTGAATGACAATAAGATGAAACGAGAAACATGGAATATAGAAAAGGTTAAATGTATTCGTAATGTATCTTCAAAGATTCCTCCGGGAGACAAACAACCGCACTATTGTTCATAATTATTCCTAAATGTTAGTAAGAACTAAAAATTTTCAGGTTACTGAAGGTACTCAGGAAATAGATTAGTTCATTGTTAATTCATTGCTATTGTTTAGTAACTATCTACAACGTCAAAGTGCCATGCTTACATTGCAAACAAGATTTCTTCTACGTGGACAATTGGGTTCGGTTAATTTTCAATGCACCACTGTACAATGTTGGTGTTGAAACCCCATTAACAAGCAAAGCATGACAATATATAATGGTACAACGTACCTCGGGCGCCATAAACGCAATCGTTCCCAATAGTTGCCCACTGAATTCATGAGTTCCGGTGCCCTGTGATATAAGCCTTGCAGCAGTTCCGAAGTCGCTTAGCTTCACAATTTGTCCTGTGCTGTCCACTAATATGTTGGCACCTGATAAAAGAAAAGAGATCCTTAGTTACACGAATAAATAATACAGACAAAAAACAATCACAAAATCTGGACCTTCCAGAATAAAAAATGAAACTAGTTGTAGAGTTGGCAATAGTGCAGTTTCTGCTACAATCATGACAATCTGGGCCATTCATGGTCTCTATATCATTAGAAAGTAAAAAACGGTAATGCGACATTCGCCCCCCCCCCCGGACAATCACCCCCTGCGACATTCACAAAACTTCCCATATGACATTAATGATGCAGAGGGTGAATATCGCGGAGGGTAAATGTCGCAGGGGGTGATTGTCATGGGGGTATATGTCCGGGGGGT
The DNA here is from genome assembly GCA_010016025.2 of Alatinidae sp. Z8VKAUB7J3. Lineage (NCBI taxonomy): Eukaryota > Metazoa > Cnidaria > Cubozoa > Carybdeida > Alatinidae > Alatinidae sp. Z8VKAUB7J3. The sequence continues at coordinate 9,721 of JAAAKM020004118.1, read as the reverse complement.
GAGTGTCGTAGAATCGTAAAAAACGGTCATGACTACAAACAAAATGTCTGTTTCAGGTTTGGCCTTTACCATAAAGTTGCGCATGGCGCTTTTAACACTCTTATTGTAGCGAGAACATCAAGTTCACGACTTTCAGATCCTCTTATTCTTCTGCATAGGATAAAGTACTAGGTCCTTGGAAATACTCCGTCTCAAGTTCCGGAACGTAAAGTATAAGAAAGAGCATTACCTACCTTTAATATCTCGATGCAGGGTCTGATTTGCATGAAGATATGCCACTCCACTAAGAATTTGAAATGTATATTTTGTGATCACTGAGTTCTCGAAAGCACCATAGCTTGAAAGTAATCTTGCAATAGACCCTCCTACAAAACAAATAGAGAAAGATCATACGAAACTCAAATATTTATATGATCGCACTGCTAATGATCGAGGCAAGTATAATCCATAATGTGGAAGAGAGTAAGGCACTCGCCTGTCCAGCTGGAACCCCCTCGCAGATAGGGGACAAGGGGTTGGGAATGTAGGAGGAAGGGCATCAACGAAAACTGACGCTGCAACGGATGGAGAAAAGATTGATAAGTAGCCCTACTCTTACAAAAATATTGACATCCTGGTACTTATATACCCGTCGAGTTCCTGGTACTTATACACAAATTGAGTCGCGTCCAGTACCTACTCAAGTGGCATCATTACAAAATACACATTTCATCGACTCCTGGATTAGTCAATCGCTGGCGTGCGTAAGCCACTGAACGATCATTATCGTACCGTATGAGGCTTGACTTGATATGCGAGTCATACCTTAGAGCAAGAAGCACAACGCACTAATTTATGTGATCCATGCTTACTTACCTGGCATATATTCCATGAAGATATTGAAGTGTCCTGCATGTTGCGTTGCGCCAAGAAAACGTACTACGTTTGTATGTTTTAATCGATGAAGTAAAGAGATCTCTTCATAGACAACGTTGCGTACTCTGTCCTGCTCTGATTCACTGTTGCGGCAGAAAGAAACCTGGAAGAAATGAAACATTATGTTACACAAAAGGCCCAAATGATAAGCAGGCACTGCCTTCACAAGTTCTGTCTTGCTGCTGACCACGAAGGATCAGAGGAAAAGAATTACCATCTTGGTACTAAAGGGATCCCATGATCTATAAAATACTTCTTTCCATCTCCTGTTACAAGGGCAGTTACGAAACGATAAAAAAGACCAAAAAGATACTTTGAGTTCAAATGGCGTGCAAAAGGGGTACCAATTTGTACCGCAGGAGTAAAAGTGTCAGGCAGTAGACTGAGGTTCTATTGACTCTGCGAACTCGGAAAATTACCGCTTCAGCTCAACGTCCGGTACAAGCGGCATATGTGACTCCGCCTCATAATCAGCTGCGACGTAGTTTACAACATTTTAGGATGCAGTATGGGTTGCAGGTGGAGAAAATGGAAACAACGTAAATAAAGCATATAAGCCAGCACCGAGTCTTCACGAAAGCGAGTTAACAGGAAAAAACTGAAACGACGCAACAGCAAATAGTTAAAGACTTGTATGCAACGGAAGATAAAAGTGGAATGATTTGCAATGTGATTACAAATACCTGTTTCACGGCCATAAGTCGACCAGTCTTCAAATCTACAGCTTCAAAACAAGACGAGTATGCTCCTGTTCCAAGTAAACCTCCTTTTCGCCAGTGAACCTTTTCAATATAAATATGTGCACCTTCGTTGCCACTTCCCTCATTCTAGGACAAAGGCATAATTATCATGTCATCATAAGAACGTTTTGCAAATATGCAAAATAAATTCTCAAAGAAACAAGAATCACATTCTCAAAGCATTTCGTTCCTACAGCGAAGAGCAAATTTGGGGTTGAGACGATACACCTTTCTCACTTCAGCTACCCCATATAAGTAAGGTTGTATCTATTGAATTTAAATGGCTGCATAAAAAAAAACAGGGCTATAGAATTACTGTTACGCAAAGGACCATAATCTACCTACCAGACAAGGCTAATTACAAAAAAAACATACACAAAAATATGACTAAGCTACAATAATACTTACGTAAACGGAAACTTAAAGGAAAGTGGTGGTCTCTTCCGAAGAACACCATATCAAGCGCTTAGACAAAGTAAAGATGAACTATTACTATTTATCAAAAGTTTTTGGGTATTACATAATGTGCAGGTATTTCTCCCTTCGGGCACCCTCTTACTGCAATTTCGTAACAATTCTGTACCTTACAACGCGTCACTTCATTAAAATTTCTTATCTACTAAAGAATTAAGGTTACCATAGTTTGCAAAGGGGTTTGGACCCCACCTAGAACTCTAAAGGCCAACCCCAAATTTTTGGGCATAAATTTCCAAAAGTTCAAATCGCAGCTTACCACCAATAATGTAAAAATAGAAACGGAACACTAAATTAGAGTTCTTCCATTGAAACATTTCATCACTTGAAAGGTCACTTTCTTGAAGAAAAAACACCCAAATACCCACCTTATTGAGGGAAAAACTTTTCTTACGTTAGGCGAACCAGAATCGCTAATTCAACTTTTAATTTGAAGTGGATAACACCGTCTACAAATTTTAAATTTAGACTCGTTAACAACCCCCACCTGTAAATGGGATTCGAGTCAACCCCCATCTACACAATTTTTTGGGAAATTGCTTGACTCCCCATCAGCCGGGGGGGGGGGGGGGCGAACTATGGTTACTCGACAAGGATAATTGTTCCAGGTGTTGGAATGGGGACCATAGTCTTCCAAACTCAGAGAACCTGTTTCTCATTTATCTAATTATTTCCACTACCTAGCGTGTACATGAGCACCAATCTCTGCACGTGTACATTAGCCTTCAAAAGATCGCTGGAAGGTCAGAGACTGTCGCAAGCACGGATGTGACCTTCAATAAATGATACTTCCCAAAACCCGAACTGTCCTTGGAAGAACGTTAGGTCTCTTACATCTATAAGTACAAAACTGGATAGGTGGAGCCGAGTATTAATTCTTATCAAAACCATATACCCAAGTGTTTCCCATGTTTGAGATGCATCGATCTCTCGCGAACTGAACTTAAGACATCGGCTTTAATAACACATCAATTTTGTTCTTACTTCGACTAAAAGATTGAATTGCTACCATAGACTTAAATACTTAATCAAATACTGGATTTCTGCAAGGGTGCTTTTCGCCTACTATTTTGTTTGCGGTGAGATTGGCAGGCGTAAGTGGTATAATGCCTAGCGTTGTTTCAGCGTAGCCAAAGCCCAATTAAAGGCAATTCCCCTTGAAATCACCTTATTGTACTTTTGCGTTGCGGGAAGAAAATTCTTTAAAAAAGAACTTAATTCTTACCTCCGGCTGAACATGAATAATTACTTCCTCGTCAACTGGTGCCAGTTGCCTTGGTATCACCTCTTTTGGCATCATGGAGACATTCATAGCCCTCGCTAAAGCAAATGCTTCTTCTTCAGCTACTATCTCTTGGCATTTATTGGGGTTCTCGCCCATATGTTCCTGGTAGTGTACTGAAGAATCCATATCGAAGTCACCCGATGAAGAAGAACCAGCATTTGGTGACGGAGGGGGCGTTAGCACAGTGGTATATCCACTTTCGGTGCTTACGGATTCTGAACAGATTTCCATCGCACCGTCGACTTGCGTATCAATTTCATTGAAATTTGACATGTGTCTATCCGCTTCTGGTAGCAAGTGCGGAGAACGAGCTCTACTTATTACCGGTGAAGAAATGCCTCCGGACATACTATCGATATCATCTCCATCGTCTATGTCCCTCACAAGTAGCTGATGTCTCGATAATTGATCAGACGACAGTTGCCGCTGCAAAACAGTCTTAACAGAAGGACTTAGTCGTACAAGAATCGCCTTTGCTTCAGCGAATGCTTCTCTGTCACTAGCAAGCGTACAAACAGTTTTTCGTAGGACGTATAGACAAAGTTTATGAACCATTTTATGGCGACAAAGTATAGCTTGTTCACAAAATAGTAAAACTTGCAATAGTCTTGGCACTGCTTCCTTCCAAGGATCCGAAGATATATCTTGTGGAGGGAAGCCAGACGTACTTTCATCATGGACTTCTAAGGAGCTTAGGAAACTATCCATATCAAATTCTGAGTCTGGAGTAGGTACTGGTGTATTATTGCTCTCGATAAAAGACGAGAGATTTTCTTCTAAGAATCTCTTTAGGAATACCAGCGAACCAAGAAGCCACTGCCAAGACGATGTAGGACTCCCTCTAGAAGTTGTGCCCGTTTTAACCAACGTCAGCAAGAAGTCAATCGCTATAGCCTGCCACTGCGATGAGGTACCGGATCCTTTGATAAATTCTTGCAAAATTTTTAAGGATACAATTGAAACTCTCCTAGAAAAAAATCAAATACATATCTATTATTAACGTACATTTTACGTTCTCTGTTTACAAATATATGTTGTACTACGTAAATTATATACGGAAATGTTACATACGTAAGGAAAGTGCGATTCTTCCTTTTTGGGAGTGTACAAAACTTAGATATACATAGATACAAGACTGGGCTGTAGTAAAATACTTTATTTTCATTTCGCACTGTAGAACATTAGTATGGCTTTATGAAAGGATTTCAAACGAGGAATTAAAACATACAAGGGGAATAATGGAAGTCAATGGAAAATTCCACCGCCTCCTACCCCCTTAAATTCAACCCTGGCAGTGCCAAGACTTCACAAGAACTTCATTTTCAACTTAAATTCTGTGAAAATCCACAGACACTGTGGCCGTCAGACAAAATCATAAATTTTATCGAGAAGCAAGGTCTTGAAATAATCAAGCTGGAAACGTTTTTGGGGAAATAGAAAATAAGTGAGTATAGTGCATATGAGAACTTAGAGCAAGTGGAGAATAACGTGTATTGATTTTTCTGAATCTTACAGGGTGGAAGTACCTACAAAGTAATAACAAAGAAGAAGAAGAAGAAGAAGAAGACGACGACGACGAAGAAAAAAAACAACAACAACAACAGCATATTATGATACCCTGTATGGCAGATATGACAAAATTGTACGAGGTCAGAGGAACTGAACTTATAAATGCAAGTTGTTGTGAACAGATAAGAAGAAGAAGAACAAGAATAAGAAGAACACTCTTTAACAATAACGCAATTTCCTTACCTGTTACTATCAGCGCACTTGAGGACTATATTTTCTATAACTGGCTGAAATTTGACACAAAAAACCTTCTGGTCCCCTACTGAATTGCACGTTGAGTGAGTCAGGATGGCACGAAGAGCTCTCTGAAAAAAATTGGAAAATCAATGGTTGATAGCATGGGCTTTGCATAAGCAGAATTTTAGCAATTTGCGTGGCTTTAAATACTTCTGGCTTAATCTTTTATCATGTCTTACTTGATCATCGTGCAGCATAAAATGATATAATTGTTCTCTTGCAATATGAGTTTGCTTGCAAACAAGTCGTTACTCGATGCCATGCAGAATTGTAAGTGTGGGTTAACAGGCTTTATGTGTACTTCTTGACTTTGACGATCTATTACTTACGAACATTCAGACACTAGTCATTGGCCTTCGCATTGTAAAATAGGTCTCAAAATACGTTCTTTAGTACTTACCAATGCTGAAACATAAACTGTGTAAACTGGATCCATTGAAACGTGTTTCAAGATGGATGCACAAACTTCCAAAACTTCCCATTTAGTTTGTCTATATGAAGACGTTGTTCTCCTTTCATTTAAAATCTTCACCACTCGTCGACTCATACATCGCAATCCTGCCTCCCTGTGTTTCCAATCTTTTGAAAATAGACAATTTACCATTTCTTGACCAAAAACCTAAAACAAGAAAACAAAAAACGCATATCCACACCTGAAACGGATTCGAAGCTTCAGAGAAGCGTAAAGAACAATTCAGTCAACGAACGGCAAAAAAAATCTCCCCTCTTGTCAAACAATAACTAATTCTTCGGCTCTTTATTCCTCAGTTGCGATACATGTTCGATAAAAGTGGCACTGATAACATTTGATCCCCAATTTACATAGACAAAAATGCCCTAAACTGGGGTCTGTGATATCTTCGAAGGCTAACAAAGAAATGAACATTAGTCAGGAAATGCGATTGCATTGAGGGGACATTACTATGTTGTAAAAATGCTCATTACCGTTTCCTTAATTTAAAATTTCTTTTCATCATCACATAATATCTATTTCTAACTTATAATTCAAACACACCATCATAATTATGGCAATTAAGTATTACGTGACGTACATAAAAATTGCCCAAAAGCGATTATACTAGACACTTACCTGGATCCACGGCTCGGCAAGTTCTTTGTAGCTTTCTGGAATTACGTCACCTGCGGGTAAACCAGCGTCGTCCGGTAGAATTTGAAGTGCGGTGTTACTATCTGAGCTGCCAACTGATGAGGAATCGCAAGATGCTAATACTGAAGATGTTCGAGTGCTGTTTTCGTGTAAAAATGTCTTTAGAAGGCTAAAGGGATAAGGAAAAATATGGTGAATTACCCTCAAAATTACTCTAAATTCAGGTCAATCTTTCTTCCAGCGGGGATAGGGTGGAAAATCAATATCCTAAAGCTTCGGAGATGGAACCCATACGAACACCCAGTTGTTAAGTTTTAAACAGGAAGGAAACTTAAGAAAGCCAACAGCTGAGTGCGCAAAGCTTTAACGGTGACCCAACCTTTCAAATTCTCTATTGACAGTACAAATAAACCAAGATGTGAGTACATGAACATAACAACTTCTGACAAAGAAATTATCCATGGGAGCACCTAACACCAATAATATTGTCTCAAAATAAATTTTGCATTACCTTGGGGTATAACTTGCTCCCCATTCTGTTCTACACAATGGGCAAATAAGTGGTTCCTTTCTCCTCTTGCATTCTTGCCCCCCTAAAAGAAAAAAGGAAGCCATCAATGAATTATACGACATGCTCCAACAATCAACAAAAAAAGCTTAACTAAAATTTTTGTGAAACGCAAAATGCATTGCCACTTATAAAATCCAACAGTTACAACCCATAAGAATGCACATATGCTCATGTAATGTCACAGAATCATCTTCAGCTAAGTACAAAAGTGTTCCAAGAAAAACCTAAAAAATAAGGCACACAACCTGGTTCTAGCAATAGGCATTGCCTTAAATCTGTAAAAAAACTGATCTATTTTGACCGGGAAGCAAGTGACATCAGTTAGTTTTAATTACTTACCAAGATAAAAAGCAAGGTTTCTCAAGTCAGAGTCTGGTCCACATCAATAAACTTTAAAATGTTTTTCAATTTTGAAAATGCTACACTGTCAATATCCATGAAAGAGCATCTTATAAGGAGAAAAGCCTAGAACCAAAATAATTCTTGTCTTTTCATAGAGATAAAGTTAATTATCACTATATAAAAAATCTCTACCAATCAGTAAAAGTATACTTACATATTGCCATGCAATGATGATGCAGTCGATTATGGCAACCTTCTTGACAAATGGTCAGGCTCTCTCCTTCCACCATATCCAGGAGACAAATTGGGCAAACATCATCATCTTCTCTTACAACAAAAGGTCCAGATGAACCTAATGAGCTAGTACTTGGCAGCACCTCTTGTTCTAATGATCTCAGTCTTTCTTTAACTTTCATGGAGCATAGCTTTTGACGAGACTGCAACTCTCTTCTTTTTTGATAATTTCTGAAAAGGCCTTCAACCTATGGTGTCAAAATAATGAATAGAACCTTATAAATTTTTAAATGAAAAAAACTGGCTCTTTGATGAGTTTTATACTTAAGACACATGCAACACTATCTTATTTGCCCTGTGAAAATTACAATGTTAGAACAATGGGGCAAGGGGATAAGTGGTGTATTGTCATTGAACAATAATATCTAATGTTCTTTTTTAAGAACAGGGGGGATCTTCAAGGTTGACGATATTTGTCATCTTTTCAAAACAAAAGTATTTCAAACTGTCTCTTTAGATTTTGAAATAATTGTCACATACACACATATACAGTTCAGAAAAATCCCATTAAAACTGTTAAGAAATGCGAAGATTTCACCAAGATATGAACTTAGGCCATTAAAGTAAAAGAAACCTCCCATTTTATTAGCAGGCCCTATATTAACACAATGGATTAAAAAGTGACGTTCAAATTGTCCACATTTTTATCAGTTTCGTCCTTGATGCTCTATTGCTGGCATTACATACTCTCCAGCTGATGAAGAACTTGAGTTTTGCTAACCGTCCATTACTCCCACTTTGTATTCTTAGTTGGATTTACTTATGACTACTGTATTTCATTAATTGATTGAAAGAATATCACCATCAATAGAAGCTTTAGTATTTACAGATTTACAGAATGCTTCCAGGTTGTGGTTATTATAAGAAAAATGAACAAAAAATGATTAAGCTATCACTTACCTCATAATTCTTCAATTCTCTTGACCACAGCATTGGGTCATTTTCTTTCACTTTAAATACCCTCAGCATCACAAATAAGACATGCAAACAAAATGGTTCCTTGGAGCAACTGCAAGTCTAAAGAGAAACAACAAGGATTGATTTCAAAACTGTACCCCCTTGTACCATCACACAAATGTGAAACCCGGGAGTGCTGTGGTGTAAAAATGGAGGCTGTCATGGTTTGGGAACTTTTGGCTCTCCCACAGCACCCCTGCAAGGCAATCACTCTATCATTTCATAACAACTACCAAACGACCAGTTGGGCGCCCAAAACCCACTTGGCTATCATCTATCCTAAATGACCTCAGGGAACATTCAAATTCCCTGATAGGCCTACCACATTACATGAACTTGAAATATAGTGTTCTGACAGGAAGAACTGGACTGAGATTATTAACAGCATAATGTTGTCTACGACAGCGAATGTGCCATGATGATGATTATGATAACTCCCTTTCCATTACACCACAGACTGAATACACTGTAACTGCAGTAACAAGTGATGGCACATTCCATTATGTCATGCCCTTTAGAGCTATAAAATTTGTCCCATGCCTCTGACCTTCTTATTAGCAGATGCATTAAATTGTAGAGAGGCCTTTGCTATAGGTAATTGCATAAAAAAGATGTTTTGCTTTTTAACATTTGTAACTTCTTACATGAAACTGACAGGAGGCAAAAAATTATCTCACAAAGTCTATATATACAGTAATTACACCAATAATGCATGATCATGATCATGATCATCATCAGCAGCAGCAGCAGCACACTACAGTTCACATGTATATAAACTAAGAAAGTTAATATTTTATTAGATATTAATTGGGGATCCCAAATGAAGGAAATTAATACAATCCTGATGGTGGTAAGATTCATGTGCTACAAGCTTTGTACCCATAAATATAAAGAAAGGCTTCTACTTTCATTGGGTTTCCATATTTTCTAGCAACCACTTTTTGAATTTTGCTAATGCCAGCCATATCATTGGTCGGTAATAGTGCCCAAACAGTTTTCAACATGGAATCCACGCAAATTATTCAATTAACTAAGCCCACTGTATTCTTCTGCAAGCCCCCACCAAAATAGGCTTTCCTTGGATCATTTACACTTCAAGTTTACACACTTGCTAAAACTGACAAAATAACCTAGAAAATGGTTTTAAATTCCAAACATACCTGTGGCCCAATGATAACACGATACTTGTGTTCTGGTGAATCCCCTCCAATCAGAAATGAATGAGGACC
>JAAAKM020004116.1:0-11955 GCA_010016025.2 Alatinidae sp. Z8VKAUB7J3 | reverse complement strand
AAGAGGAAAGCGGATTCGATGATCAAACACATAAAATATTTTCTCAATTAAAAGTGATACCTCAAATGAGAACGAGTATATTTCCATCAAATATTTCAAGCTAGTGGCAGTTTTTTTAGCTTTTCCTCTACCTATCATGATTAACTCCACCACAGACAAGTTCATATTTCCAGAGTCATAGAAAACTGAATAAATTTCACCAATTCCAAAAATCCTATTGGGGTGGAAGATATGCCACCTATTTCCATTTTACCTGTTTTATCTAAAATTTATCTCAAAAGACTCGTTTTACCGGCAAATTTACCTCACTAATTACACCAATAAAAGGTTGCTTGTCCATCATCATCTCTCTGGACTCAGGAAAGAGCACTTAACTAAAGCCTTGCTTTTAAAGAGAACAAATCATATCTCTACATCCCTATCTTTACATTCTGATTGTCATATTTGATGACTGTTGTAAAGCTATTGACACATTCCACTATAGGATTATGGTTAAAAATTTATCCAAAATCGGGTTTAGTAAGAGTTTCCTGAGATGGACCCCGAGTTACGTAGACCTGGTGTCATCAATTAGTATTATGGCATGACAAATTGTCCAGGCCCAAACACTGTAAAAATTAGGATTCCACAAGGCTTGATATCAGGCTCAGTCTTATTTAACCTCTACGTCAGTGACTTGCAACAACGTTTATAATCAACCGTCTGCAGATATGCAGACCATATAACTCTTCTAAACTCTCTAATAAATGATAACGAAGGGCGCCATGTGGTCTTTGCCTGTACCACCAGATTGCCTGTGGTTCATAAAGAAAAAAAGAGGAGAAAGGGAAGAAAATACTACTGTTTTATATGCCACAATAAGGTGCTTTCCATTCACAGGAATCTGCTGCAAACATTAGTGCTGATTTAGGGGTGTCCAGATTTTGCGGGGTGGCCACTGATCATAACACCATCACCATACGTGCATGAACAATTGGAGTAGTCCTACATAGTCCGGGATATCTTTAGATAACTCCAATAGTAGTAGCCAACATGTTTTATTATAAGAAACCTAAGCAACAGCTTGAGCCTCGAGTTTCTTAAAAAATTTCAAATTTCAGCCTTAAATTTTTTTAAGTTTATCCAATTTCAATGTTATAAGTTTCTTAAGAACTACTTCCTTAAAAATCATGTAAGACTGTTATATGCACTCACAAACTACCATTTTAACTTAAAATAAGTAACATGTGGCAATATAAATGGACTGTTGCTGGAAAATATTATTTCCGCCCACACTCTTCACGAATGTTTCTTAACGTTTGGGTTAGTTCAGCCTGCCTAAGTTTCTTAAGAGTTTCTTAAATTTTCCCAAATCTGAGCCTAAGGTTTCTTATAGACTAGTTTCCTATTAAAAACAACGTGTAGGACTGGGCTCAGCATGGTCACTGTTAAAAAGGTTAAGTTGCACTAGTACTCATGGTTCAATGAATATTTGTCATCTGGTATCGGAGCTTCATAGGATTAAGACCTGGTAAGTTAACTTACAAAACATGTTCCCACTCTTGGTATTACAGATATTACATAATAGCATAACTCTATATTTGCAGTTTACTCAGAAACGATCAATAAATTTAATCGATGCATTTTATTGATCGACTCTGGTTTGAGTTCGCCGAACGTTCATCTGTAACTAGAGCAAATCACTTCCGATGATGTACCACTTCCTTAGAGCCTAACGCCCCCTTATCTAAACGTAAGGAAACGAGTGGAGAGAATTTGTTAATTTTACCGGTGAAGTATTTACAGCTGTCAATCACTACCCTAGGTAATTAACTCTCAACTATCACTGTTATGTGAGCGAAATCACACGATCTGAAAAATAGTTTTGTCTCAGTAATAACCTCCATGATCCGATGGCATTCTATTTAAGTTATCTGAAGGAACACTAATGATTTAAAAAATATAACTATCCCTTCTCAGAATATATGGAAAAATTCATCAAGTCTTCCAGTCGTTAACAGTATATACAGGGGAGACCCCGTCAGTGATTTCGCCCTCAGTTCCATTAACTGCTAACGTGATAACCACCTTCATCCCTAGATTAATTTGCATTTCCTAAAATTTGGTGGGGACGTAAACGCATTAAGAACTGTCTTTGAATTTAGTATTGTTCTTGAATTGGAGCATGCCATTTTCTATACCAGAACAGCATGTCTTTGTCGTGATTCCTGCCCCTTATTCTTGGCACCCCATGGTGTGAGCTACCTATTTGCCACTGTTGCCTAGAAACGTTATCAGAGGTTGATACTGAGACGGCGGGAACCATGGACGAACATGGCTGACAAAGAAATACTAAGAGCAATCAAAGGGAAGCCCAAAGTCCTCAATCTAAGCAACAATAAACTAACTGAACTTTCACGAATGATCGGAAAGGTACCAAGTGTCATAAATCTCGGCTTGAAAGGAAACGCTTTAACGGGCTTGCCTCAAGAACTTGTCCTTTTGAAGAAGGTGAGCTGACGCAGTTCCTGAAATTGTGAACTTATGTCCTTATGTCCTTATGTCATACGTGTTATGCCTTCCACTATGGCTTTCTCATTTAGTCATATAAGGAATACTTGAACCGATAATCAGTTTCTTAACAGTTCCTCAGATATATGCAGAGAAATACCTTGAGTTATATGCAGCACATTTGCTTTTATGTTGTAATTGCTGATCCAGGTGTTCTTAGCATTGTTTATGATTTTGTTGAAATGAAGTTCTATTATAAATTGCTGCTAGAAATAAACACACCATTGTCTGCCCATGTGGTCATGTAAAATATTTTTATATGGCCGAAGGGGAATTGCTTTAAATTTAAATTTAATAAAGCAGTACTGGTAATAGTAGTAATAATACCAGTGCTAGCGTTAAGAATATTGATGTAGCTGCAGAGGTAACATAACATGATAAGCAGCAGCAGCAGTAGTAGTATTAGTAGTGGTGGTGGTGGTGGTGATACTAGTAGCAGCAATCATGACTTGTAATAATCCTTGATATAGCTGACGTAACCAAGGATTCAATGATGGCTCAATAATGGGCGTTAGTCATAGGTTGGATTCTTGCAATGTCTTGATCCCCATGGAAATTAGCCTCCTAATTTATCCAGTTCCACATGTTCTTCAAAGTAAATGGAAAAATGTGAGGATATGGTTGGGATTATTGTAAGGGTTAACTATCTGGCAGATACTGCCCATACTAATTACACCTTGCAGTTATGTCAACTGCCATGATTTTGCATAAGTACTGGTGCCACGAAATGAGCCCATGTGCCTCCCTTTTTACAGACTGATACTCACGTATTGTTATTTTGTAAGGTGAGTTAACTAATGGCTCATTATGACCATTCTTTGTTACTTTTCTAGCTTGAAAGTATAAACCTTGGCAATAATCATTTTAGTAGTATACCTGATGTTTTACAGTTCACAGTGACACTGAAGTCACTCCATCTATTTAGCAACAAGGTGACATGGATGACACCAAAAGTGCTATGTAAGTATTACATGTGGTTATTGTTTTTTGTTATCTTGATCAGGACTAAATTTGTTAAGGAAATTTTCTCTACCTCCATTATTTTGGGGCCTTCTTGTTCATTTGTCACTTCTAATGCATGTAAGTGTAACCACCATATTACTCTAGGGTGACATGTTTTACAGTCCTGGTGATCTTTGAAAATCTATCCAGCCTTCCCCAGAGTGTCACATTTTAAAAATTTTATTGCCACTTACCATGGCAGTAGCCTCCGTCAATCACCTGATCTAATTAGCAAATTCCATTTCTCTATTTCATCAGCCCTGTCCTGAAGCTACCATATCATACCAACCTAGCACTGTACATACCAGGGGCGGATCCTGGATTTCAGAGAGGAGGGGGTACAGAATTGATCATCTGAAATTTGGGAAACCTTTTTGGGTCATTTTTTAAAGGGTCTTAATTTTTTTTATGGCTCCATGTCCCCTGAATCTGCCTATGCATACAGTTTGTCTAAAGTTATTCTTGAAGATGTCTCCTGATGTGCAAACCCTAAATATTTGGCTGATGCATAGCACAGTGCTCAACATCATTGGCAAGCAACTGATATGTTAAAAAGGATATGAATTGGAAGTTACTGCATTGGATACCTGTGCTCATACACAGTTGACACACTCAGCATTATATTTGTATTTACCAGCAATGCCCAAACACTGGATATTTGGCTGGTCAGTGAATCCTGCAAATCAAATAGAGATACAGAATCCAGATGATGTACATGGAGGAAGTTCTGCTGAAGTAAGCTCAGTTTGGTGTGTATGATGATCATGTGACAATGACAATAATGGCAGTAGGACTAATATTATAAATTGAAGGCATATTGACCTGTGTTTAATTTTGCCTCGAAGTAAATGGAGGGGATAAGTTTGGATTTGTAGTAAAACCTCAAATTGGAAAATAGGTGTAGGTGTATGAGTAAGTTCTCATATGAAAGAACAATTATTTGTTACAGGTTCACTGCAGAATCTAACACTTTTGAATTTGAACAACAATGAAATAAAGGAAGTCCCAACAGAGATATGCAGGTATGCCTTTCAATAACAGCGTTCTATAGTATTTAAAATGGTTTTTACATGATGAAATTCCTATACTACTCTGGAGAGCCCCGTGGCAAAGATACCAGAGACGAGATAGGACTAACCATAACTGTATTTCTGTCTTGTTATTGAATAGTAAATCATAGTATATATCATAGTATAATCCTTAGTCATTGTTTATATATGCATGGCTGAGTGGGTTTTCACATCTGTTTCAGCTCTAACAACACTGAATCATGATGGTCTTGTTTACCCTGTGTGGGTTGACAATTAGGAAATACATAAAAATGATGTCCTCTTTCCATCATCATCATCATCATCATCATCATCATCATCATCATCATCATCATCATCATCATCATCATCATATTTGGTTAACGTCCATCTTACATGCTAGCATTTGTTTCCATGTTTTAAGTAAGTGATTTGAACCTATGTTGTTCAAGAGTGGGGCTACTGTTGTTTACCAAGAAAGGTATGTAATGTTGCTTACCTAATTGCAGAGGGAATGGAGGTAAATCTCCATTTTTAGAAATAATCTCTTCTTTTTTGTTTTCTTGCAAAGTAAAGGGTTAATTCAAGAAGCACAGTGGATCTGAACTTATCTCAATGTTATTCTTAGGTCATCTCAATATTAATATTTATTTACAGTCAGCTGTGCTGCAATACTAAATTATCATTGATGTATACTGTACACCATAGGAAGCAAAGCAACAATAATGCGTGCAACATATACACCTTGGAAAAAAAGGCCCATACCAGGGAACAGTAGCCACATGATTACAAAATACAGTCATAATAACACAATGCAATGGGAAGCAATAGAATACACAACTGTTTACAATTAATTCCCCCTTGCTCCCCCTATAAAACAAAGTTTCTTAAAATTTCAACCCCCTCTAAAAATTGCACCCACAAAATATGAGTAAGCAAGGACAGATTCAGAGGGAAATTCTACCTACAGTGTTTTTCATTGTTTCCAAGAAAAAATACCACCCAAGGCATATTAGTTTCACCCACCCCAGGAGTTTAAAGCATTTTCCATCCATTTCTTTTTGTAGGAATGCTATTTGGGAAGAACCCATTAAATTTAATGCTGCCAATACATGTTAACAGAATTAAATAGGGTAACTGCTACGTATGAGAGCAATTTATTCATCAATAAAACCTCTAGTGCGTACTATATACAGCATACATAGGCCTGAGGAATATTGTCATTTAAAGGGGAAATATGGCATCCACCATGGGGATACTGGTTAGAGGTGCAGCCACTTCTATTATTTTGGACTCAAGACTTGCTATTATTATATACAATACAGCTAATTTTTCATTTCATTTTCACTTAGGCTTTCTTGCTTAGAAATGCTGAGTTTAGATAATAACTTTTTTAAGGAACTTCCAGTTGAAATATGCCACTTAACAAATTTAAGGGAGCTGCACATTGCTGTTAATATGCTGACGAGGTAAGGCAAAATCAATCATCAAAATATGTAACAAAGATTGTTTTAGGAAGCTTATGGGTCAATTTGGCTAACTGATTCTAATTCCAATTCTGATTCTGATTTTAATTCCAATCCTTATCCTAACACTTATTCTAATTCTGATTCTGCGTCTAATTCTGATTCTAATTCTGATTCTGATTCTAATTCTGATCCAAATTCCAATTCTAATTCTGATCCAAATTCTAATTCTAATTCTGATCATTATTCGAATGCTAATTCTAGTCCTTATTCTACTTCTACTTCTAATTCTTAGTTTATCTAACTCCCTGTGAAAGAATCTGTCCTGGATTGCCTCCAGACAACATGTCGTTTTTGCTCTTGTCCATGTTATACCTATCTGATTGACGAGTTTGTCTCTCCATCTCATCCCTGATCTTCTATCTGGTCTAATGGATATGTGAATTCTGGCTTTAGTGTATTATTATGTTACCCATTTAATAGTGATGAATTTTTGTGTTTTACTGTGAACCATTTATCAACTTCTCCTTTGATGGATGTCTATGCATGAATAATGGGAATAAAAGTAGGAAAGCATGATGCTTGCTAGACTTTTGTGAGGTCATTCCTACCTTTGTCAGGACCCCAGTACTCAGTTAGCTAACTCAGAATGATAAAAGGACTACATTTCCTGGCATGTAAACAAACATTATTATCTGCTGTCTTGCATATGTCTTGCACCTGCATATGTTATACCATATTGGGAAACCCTAAAACCTTCAAAGATTCTTGACTTTCCCTTTACAATTTCAGCAACTAGCTGAAGATAATTGGCCCTCCTCTCCCCCTGTAAACTGTCATGGTATGCTACACACCAAAAGTACTATGTGCCCATCAATGTGATGGTCTAAGTATTATTTAATGTAGTTGGCTGACCTTTCATCATAGTTTTTGTTTATTAGAGAGCCTAGTTTCTCAAAACCCTGTTTGGTTTCTTTCAC
This sequence comes from Alatinidae sp. Z8VKAUB7J3, assembly GCA_010016025.2. Classification (NCBI taxonomy): domain Eukaryota; kingdom Metazoa; phylum Cnidaria; class Cubozoa; order Carybdeida; family Alatinidae; species Alatinidae sp. Z8VKAUB7J3. The sequence continues at coordinate 4,929 of JAAAKM020004116.1, read as the reverse complement.
TAGCATACCCGAATCCATTGCATTTCTAAAGAATTTAAAGAAGCTATACTTGCAGAAGAATTGCTTATCATCTCTGCCTGAGGTAAGTTTAAGGAATGACTTTCTTATGGAAATATGCCTATTTGCGCCAGTCAGGATAGAATTTGCTAACTTTGATACACAGTGTACCTAAATGTGATGGCAATTATTGATTTTATTAAGTGGTACAAGTGCAGCCCCCCACCCCCATCTCATGACATGATCATGCCTGTTTGTGTTTTCAAAGTCATTTGTGTAGAAATGTGAATACTGCTGATACAGATACAAGGTCAATGCCTATACCATAGCAGCCATGAATAGATAACCTGGAGAAAATGGCCACCTTAACATTATACGTGTCATTCAATTTTTTGGATAACATGCAACCTGGCATGTAAGAAATCTGTTTTCAGATTATAAAAGTTTCTGGTTTCACAGTTTCTCATCTTTCCTTTGTGCTTGTATTAAGAGAAAAAGGAGGAAATGGCAAATTTTAACGTCATAGTGTACGATTAAACAAGAGGAAGCGATATACCAATATATTTATATTTTAATTTCGATTTGATTTCTGTTTTGATTTCAATTTCTATTTTCACTCCTTTTTCGATTTCTATTTTAATTTCTGTTTCTACTTCTATTTCACATGAAAATGCACTGCAAAGGATTCCACATACATAGGCCTCTGTTATTAGGGAAGATTAGCATACGGTAATTTAGATGGTATGATTTGCTTAGATTACATAATGCCGATAAAAAATATCTACTTAAGCCTTGGATTTCTTTTACTCTTAGGGATTGACTAAGTGTCAGCATCTCGAAGTGCTCGATGTGTCCGCCAATCGGATAGTAGTTTTTCCATCAAAGGTAAGATCAGATTCACAATATACCCCTTTCCTAGCGATGAAAGTGGTGATATTTTTGTGCTGAGCATGCTTCAACAACAGCATCTTACGTTTACTGCTTGCTTTGACATTTTAAAGTTTGAATCAACCTTCGAAAAATCAAACTCTTAGGAATGCACCTTCTTTTCTGTATGCTTCTTGTACCCTCTCTGCCTTTCTTCCCATCTGTATTGAGGTTGAGTTTATTTTGGCGTTATGCAAGGGTTGCTTTTGAGTTCTGGTTTCTAAAGTGAAAATCGAATTGGTTGACGTGGTGACTTGTTTTGTGGATAATGTTAAAGACTATTCATATTGATCGAGTAATCGAATCGACTAGTCGGCTTAAAATGCTTATTAGTAACTAATATCAACAGCACTAAGGCTGAGGTTATCTAATCATGTTGATTGTCGCTATACAAGAGAATTGTTAGTTCGATTTTGACTTTCAGTGATTGTTTGTTCACTGTTCAATAGATCGACGAATACTGGTTTGAATACACGCGTCGAGCTTGCTCGGATTTCTTTGACTTTGCAACGCCATCCTTCCGCATTTAAGGAGAAGAACAGCCTTTACAATAACTTGAATGATGACATTGAAACAGCTTGAGAATATGAGTGTCTGACGGACGAATCTGACTAATTTGTAGACCAGCTGCCGACTTGAAAAGTACCAAACTAACACGATGCCATAACCACCGATTTCCTTATTGAAAATAGCTTTACACTCACACATTTTACTGTTTGCCATTGCAGCTACATTTGATGTCACTCAAAGAATTTTACTGCGAAGGTAACAATCTGCTAAAACATATTCCTGTAAAGTCTGTCAAAGAAGAAGAGGTCTTCACATTGAAGGTATTGTAATTGTAGTAATGCATTTAGTATGAGAACTTTTAGGGGTCTCCCGTGTGTAGTAGGGATAAGCAACGATACGTAAACAATTTCCATACTCTAGCTTATAGTACATAAATCGCCAAATAGGGAAGCTTTATTGACAACGTGTCGTCTTCTGGAAGACTTTTTCAGGTCACGTATAGGTTGTTACTGAAACTTGACTAACCTAATTGGCCAAGTTTAGCCTAGGCGGACCTTGTAATTTTTCAACGTTTTGTAGACTGTGTTATCAAAACAGAAAGGCGTCCTGTTTTTGGCCTATTTTTAGAATCTTTTTGCAGGTCGCAGACATGTCGTGTAACATTTTTGGAATAATGTGAAGTTGCAATGAGTTATTATACTGGCCAAGTGTAGGACATCTTTGTACTCGGATTACGTTGGATCTTCATTGAACCCATGTTAACAATTTCTTCCACAAATCACATCAGAGCATTAATTAGGACTAGTGTCCTTTCATAAGCTTGGAAAAACTAGTTGGTAACTGGACACGATTTCAAAGGGTGAAGGGTGGAAGTAAAAGACTAGATTTTACAGTTTGGGCTGCTTTCATCCTTTCTATAATTTTTACTTTGATGTTGAAACTGATTTTTGAACACTTCCCCGATCAGGAATTTATCCTCGGACATTTGTTATTTGCGCTAGCACCCAGTCACCGTGACCATTCTGCGTAGGTGTTCCTTATTTTCGAAGTGGTACTACAGGGAAAGTATACGGAGTAATATTTCTGAAATGTAAAAGGTGAAATTTAAAATTCATTTAACACAGGATCCTAGTCTGAACCTAAACCGTGCATTTTTTATTATCAGTCAACCCACGTTAATTTTCGGTTGGGTGAGTTAAGGCCGACATATATGGCTTATGGTGCTAGAAATCAGGAAAGTGATGACGCCATTGTGCGAAACTCAACCCGTTTGTGCCAGATCATGTCATAACCGCACCTGATGCATCTCTTATAGTAAGATCTGGGTTGCCAATTGGTTTATTCTCAGAGATCCTTTGAATCTTTTGCTGACGATGGAACTGTAATTTTGTATACACAGGAAATGTCATCGCGTGTCATCCTTGTTTCCCTTAGAGACAAGTAAGTATCACAATTGGTTTTGTTACTAATTTAAGTATCACTAAGTAATATTGTCGTATCACTGAGTAGGTCTCAAGTATAAAACAATATAATTTGCTTGCGTAAATACGTCTGGTAATATATGAAGAATTGAGCTAGGCCTTAAATAAAGAGTTAAAAAAGCGCGAGAGGGTAGCACCAGTCCAGAATCGCTCAATATGCCCATTATGTTGTTGTTGGATACGAACAAATTTGTTTATCGTATTCTCCGTAATGAGAGCCGGGCCTTAAATAAACGCTGCTTTCTAAGGTTAACCAGTTAAAACAGTCACGCCACCACATGCCCTGGGTAACGCGTAATTTATCATACGTCATGCTTCACGCATAACATATCATGCCTCGTACATCACAGGTAACGTATCGTGCGTCATGCGTTACGTGTAACGTGTCATGCGTCACGCGTAATGTATCATGCCTCATGTGTAACGCTTCGCCCTCTGAAGCCATGAAAGTCATGCCACTCAAAGTTTTTGATCATTTTACATCAAAAGTGCCTCCCATAATTCCTTATGTTGTTGTAACCCGTATTTGTCTAGCTTAAGAATAGAGGATCATTTTCAATATCATATACTGATGTTGCTTCATATTAATCCATTTTGCTCCGTTGTGTCATACGTAACTTGTGAAAAGGTGACTCCTAAGCTAACCAACCAAATAAGAGAAGCACCTGATAACTCAAATATGAATATGAGCCTCAATTTAATAAGTGAACCCCTTCCAGTAACGGCTTCACCTTCACTATTGGTAACTATGGAGAGTACTGCAACTATGATAGTTGAGCACCCCCTGCTTTTAAGCGTTCGTTTATAATGTTATACACTTAAGACCGGGGGCTATGTATGAACCAGCAGCCTCTGTGCAGTCTAATCCACTTCACTGCAGTTGTCATGTTAAAGATATGGGAAGCAACCGACTACCAAAGGAACTATTTGTGGACCAAAAAGCCACAGAGTCGGGAATACACACTCTAAAGAGGCACCCGTAGAAACAAACTATCCCATAGCAAGCCTTCCTGCTTTCTATACGCTTTCCTGCCCCCCGTCTCCGCTTTACAACTTTAAGTGACATAAAATGTGTTGCTTAGAAGGCTAAGCAGTGATGTGGTCCGCGCAGCAATATCTGGATCGACATTGGTAGCTTATTGCAGCTACGTGCTTTATCTATTGCATACTATACTAGGTAGTCGTGATGTCATATCTTGTTGCGTGATATGGGTGGCGTGGCATTTGTATCGTTTAATGTGTATCATGCCATGTGTATCGTGCCATGTGTTTCGTTATTGGTGCGATGTAATGTATTGTGATTTGACATCATCTAGTGTGATGTGATGTGCTATGCTTATGTATATATCTAGCAGATTTACTCTGGAAACGTATTTAACGTGAATTGTTTCAAACAAAATATTCATACACTATAGCTTCCCTTCCTATTTTCAGTTCTTCCCCGTTTAGAGAAGCCATAACATATTCACCTCTGCTTCAAACGATGTCCCTACACTCAGACGACTGTGTTATTTGTGGGTCACCATTTCTGAACACTTGGCTGGAATGTGTACGATTTGTAGACTGCAAGAAGGTACGATGTTTAAACTTCTGATATTGGTCAGCATGTTCTTACAATGTTAGAATTTTTTTCACCAGCTGATCAGTAGACAACTCAAATAGCCCTTTAAACTAGCTAAGCACAGTTTCTGTTCTGGATTGTCGCTGCATATGCGAGTATGCATAACACATATTTAGAAACAAATGTTCTGAAACGGTGAACCTTGATATGAAAGATACAAGAGATCCAGAAAGCTATAATAGACACCTGTTCATTTTGTCACTCACCATTTATTCATTCAGTCAGCCAGCCAGCCAGCCAGCCAGCTAGCCAGCCAGCCAGCCAGCCAGCCAGCCAGCCAGCCGGCCAGCCAACCAGCTCCCACACCCTCGTAAAATCAGTCACTCACTCACTCACTCACTCACTCACTCACTCACTCACTCACTCACTCACTCACTCACTCACTCACTCACT
>JAAAKM020004112.1:0-11959 GCA_010016025.2 Alatinidae sp. Z8VKAUB7J3 | reverse complement strand
GAAACATCAGTTGACGTGGACTTCTCAACAAAAAACTGTGCTTGTGGAAATTATGAACTCTTTGTGTCAGGTCCCCCAGAATTGGGTGACATTATTTAGGTCCCCCCAGAAGTTCAGGTCTCCCCACTTTTTTCCCGAAATCGTAGGTCCCCCCATAAAATAAGACATTTCAAAAAGTTGGGTCCCCCAGAATCATGGGGGGGGGTGAAACCATGAGTCAGACACCCGAAATGGTAAACACATATGTGATTGTAATACAGATTCAGTTCCTAAATTATGAACTGGTTTTAAATAACAGGATTTTTTAAATATAATTTTTTAAACTTTGAAAGTGTATATCACGATATTTGTGGTAGATATTGTTCTAAAACTCAGACAGACAATCTATGTCGACAGGAATGCAGGAAACGGAAAATATAATTAAACATTGAATTTTCATTCGATTGTAACGTCACACTTAAGTACTCCGCACGGTCTACATTTTAGGGAATTTGATTTCTTTAAGTTCTTTTAGCCATTTGAATATGTTTGGTTGCCTTTGCTGTTAACACGCCTGGTATATTGTATTTTACGGCCGAAATTTATACTCATCAGGTACTTTTCTTACATGATTCACTTTGCGTATCCTATTGACGCGTTATAAGATGAACGGCTGAAATGTGTCTGCTGAGAATATAGATACTTCTGGCACTGATGAAGGCTCAAACCCGAAACAAAATAAATATTAGTTGATTTTCCCGTACCCACTGTGTGTGGGAGAAACCAAGAGTATTTAAGTGTGACATGCAAAAATTTCACTGTAGCTTTTGGATCAGACAAATCATGAGCTCGTGGGTTCACATTCATATATATATAATGTACTAATGTACGGCTTTGGTTTATTCACTGTAAATTATTAGAGTGTCTGTTTTACACAAACCGAAGGAAGCATAAACGTCCAGATTACAATGTTTGGATTATCTCTTTATTTTAATTTTTGTCTTTGTAGTGAACGGAAAGATATCTAACTTGCAGCCTGAAACTTCGGCACTTATCAGATGGTTCCACAAGAACAACTTCGTTTTAGCAGCAAGCCTTCACAGTGGATCCCTATTTGTCAGTTATCCCTACAACTACAACCCAAGTGGAGGCCCCGAAGCGAACCCAACTTCAGACAATGATGTATTTAAAAGCCTGGCTGGTACCTATTCTCAATCCCATCCCACCATGCATCACGGCCGTCCTTTATGCCCCGGAGAGAATGTTCACCAATATTTTCCTGGCGGGATAGTAAATGGTGCCAAATGGTGGAATGGTCGTAATAAAATTGACGATTTTCTGTATGATGCAAAAGGCTGTTTTGGGTTGACCATTCAGACCGGTTGTTGCAAATTCCCGTTCAAGAATCAAGTGGGTGTTAAGTGGCAGGATCATCGAAAACCGCTTCTTACATTCCTGTCGCAGGTAAGTCAATATTTAATGGCAGTAATATTGACGTAGACTTTGATTTCTTGTATTGTGGTGGCGTGTATGCTGCGAATACCCATTCGAGGTGTGGTGGTGTTGGTATTTGTATTTTTATCGGAATAGTGCATATAAGCTGGAAAGACCAGAGAAGTCATACACGAGTAAACCCGATGCTAGAGCGTCGTTGGTTACGTGTTGACAAGTAACCAACGACGTGAGCACCACAGTAATTTTTCCAAGATGCTGAAAATATTAGAGCTAGATTTAGAGCTATCAGCTGTGAAAGGATTCCCTCGACCAATTATACCAAACACTGAAGTTAATCTACCCAAAAATCTTTAACACGTATTGCTTGATACCTATGATAGTGGAGACATTTTGCAAAGGCATTTAGAAATCACCCTATCAGTCATGTCGTTGCCACCACGTTACTAAGGTCGTTATGGACTAACAAGGGTTTCGGGTTTAGTTGCGTATAGGTACTGTTGAAAATCACACTCCACATTTAACTTCGTCCAAGTTCAATTGAACCAGAGGCAAGTTGGCAGGCATGCAAGCCGGAATTTCTTGTACTTAGTACTTGTTATCCGTTGTTGAAACATTGGTCCATGATTGCAGAATATATAAGAAAAATTGAACGCGTCATAATGCTTTGTGACACCTTTTGGCAGTACCCAAAATGTCAAATTAGTTACATGTGTCAGGATGCACTTGTAGAGCAAAGATCTCCAAGGTATTTTTTCTCCTCAGCTCGAAATCAAATATTGAAAAAAACACACGAAGTGCGTGGTAGGATATGTTTGTGAGGGGACAGAATACGCTCCAGGATTTTCATTACGGGAGCTATCTAGCAGTGCCCCCTAAGTGTCGCGTATCCTACAAGTATGAAGCAGGGCCTACTATGTTCATAATATTTAAACAGATTCCCCAACAAGTGACAGCCAGGTTACAACGTCAAAGCGCCCAACCATCATTCAAATCCTTTTTAGTTTTACATGACCTACGGAGTACCTCTTCAGAAAGTTGTTCCATGCCGGTTTTTCAACATATTATTTTTGCGGTCTTTCTAAAAATACTGCCTAATCAGATTAGTTCACGAGCAGCTTCAGTAAGCTTTGTCTTGTCGCATTTTGAAGGTTCTTATTTCGTCATCAGTCCAAAAAACACTGGCTTTTAAATTGGTGTTATATTCGCATATAAGCATATTCGCTGTATATGGTTCTGTCTAAGTTTAGCTTTGTAGACCTTAGAAGCCTGCCGTTTCTTGTAGAAGTGTAATTAGTGTTACCCGATCGGAGACATGCACAAGTCGGTTTTAGCTGCTAGTCAAATTTTCTTCTGGTAAGATCCTCTCTCGACTTTCCTATAGCAAGAAACCTAGGGTTACACCCCATACCAATCTCAAGGAACTTTATGGGGTGATGTTCTACAGAATGCTTGACAGATTTTTGTAGTAACTATAAGTAGGTACATGACAATCCCGCCGGTTTTAGTCATTGAAATGTGGTCACAAATCCGTTGCATGCACCACTGGCATAGTCCGAGAAAGCCATTTTGTTTCGAATTGTTAATTCATAGCTAATTGGCTTCCTTACCATCAGAAAGGTCAATAGTTGCGTGCGTCGTGATAGTTCGTTGATTGTTTTCTGAAGTACTGAAAAGCTAACATTTTCTCAACGGCTTTTCATAAGAATCACCATACCAAGTTTGGGTTGAAAATTCGAGCCTAAAAATCCGTAACTATTTTTTATTCAATTATATGAAAGACTAAGGTAGCTAACTCTCTCTGAGCTTTTCAAAATATGTACGTATTTTAACTCTTTTTCTAACGCTAAGTATTTTGACAAATACCTACTCTAACTTTATAGGCCAACATTCCTTATCAGTCCATTATCGTCGTATATTTTCAGGTTATTTCATCGGCTTTCAAATTGAAACTGTTGTTGCTGGTCGACAAAGCAGATGACATCCTTTCCTTTCATCTTGGCTATCCATCTTACAAAGATCTCTTTCTAACGCCCTCGATGTCTTTCTCGTTGTCTTTTACCTTCGATCACCATTTATTCTCTGCCTCAGGTCTCTTAACATATGCCTAAAAAAGTGTCGCAGCAACAGTACCTTTACCAAATAGTGGAATGGTCCTGCCATTTGCAATTCATTGAACATCGTGGTATAAACGCAATACAAAATGCGCTGAAGCGGTTTTTATAGGCAACGTTAAGGCATTCTTTACACTGTTTGTGTAATTGGGGTTTATGACGCAAATGGTTGATGAGAAAAAGCGAAGAATACCATGAGATAATCATTCAATACAAAACTCAAAATCTATGTCTTGCCGATTTTGCTTTCGTAAATATGATGTTATTGAAGGTTTTTCTTATTCCACCGCCAAAGAAAAACCCTAAACCTTATAACAGTACTGTGATTACATATACTTAAAAAAGCAAACACATTTGAGGATGAATGAAGCTACGAGTTCTGACAGCGTTGGACTTTTCTGTATTCAATTTTTTGTTCAGTGTTTATTTCCGATTTTATTTGTTTTTGAAGTTTTTTATTTAGAGTATTTTAACTCAAGATCAGAATCCTTGATAAATTAGAATAACACTTTTTATTGCGTATGACGTCCCCGTGTTGACTGGGATATACCACATATGTATCTATTAGCAAGTGAGATATTTCAAGGTAAATGGTGTAGCAAAGGTCAGTTTAGACATTACATGGGGATTTCTTCATTCATTTTTCATTCTATATTCTTACATTTTCGTTCCATATATCATTTACCTGACGATCACTGCCGACCGATTTGGCAGTAGAGTTTTCTTTTTGTTCCTACAATATTGGGAATATTTCTGTAAATATGAAATCCTTTACTGCCTGACTTTAGGTTCACCGTGGTATTAAAGGATTTGTGCGTGACAAGAAAACGAATACTGGAATTCCGGATGCCAGAATCTACGTTAGTGGTCGCGATCATGCAGTCAAGACAGCTCCTTTTGGAGATTATTGGAGAATTCTTATCCCAGGCTCTTACCGCGTCACTGCAAAGGCCGATGGGTATGCAGAACAGTCGTATATTGTCCACGTCAATTCAAGTAAGAAGCCAGTGATAGTGAACTTCAGACTGAAAAGGTTGAAAACCATTTTAGGCGTGAAGCCAGTGATTTTTGTAGCCTTAGCTTGTTCTGCGTTGCTCTTGGCAGCATTGATCACAGTTACTGTTTGGAAAGTCTGCAAAAGTAGGAAGCGCATTCAGCTGCGGCTGAAAAAGCTTCACGTCAAGAACTTACGCCGGGATGAATATATTAAAAACCAGGGCTTTGGACCTTTGAGCTCCAAGAACTTATTGGATCAGGCGTACTCTGATGAAACGGAGATGGATGAAGAAGATGAAATCTTCACATTTAACGAGCGAAAGAGCTAATAAAGTAATGACAAGAGAACTTTGTAAATATGGGTTTAAGATAGTTACTCTAGCGTATTTTAATACTGTAGTACTGAAGCGACTCGTATTTTTCTATTGATATATTGGTATCATTTTTGAGAATGGAAAGATCTAAGCAAAACCTTGTTTTAACTGGGATAATTTGACTAACATGGCCCTTTACGTGGCTGCAGATTAACTTTTTTATGCTACTTGAAATGGTACTCAGACTTTTGGTTATAGCTTTTGAATTGTATGAGAAGGTGTCTGTTATTTTTCATGTTTTCGTCAATTACGTGATGAAAACATCAACGTATAGTTTACATTTAGTTTTAATTCATAGAAGCTATGTAGTAGAAGAATGAACGGGCATATTTTTGTCATAGTTTGCAAGACTTCCCTTTGTAGTATTGGTTTTGAACGGTTGCCGCAATTTCAACACTTTACTTTCCCCCGTGCCGAGTGGTTTATTTTTCTTACAACTGCTCGGAGAATAGCTGGCTGATTATAGGTCATTTTTGAGTTGTAATTTCGAGCAAACTACCCCTACTTATGTTTCATGAGGGCATAACTTTCTGTGCCGTTGCCTCACATTTGTAAGGTTTCATGAATTACTCGTGGTTATGCATTAGCTCTATAATCATGTTGGGTTGACAACTAACATCTTGAAGGTCGCGAGTTAATGTATTCTGACACCAGCGTCCACAAACCAGATCAATATTCCTCCCTTTGGATATTCAGTATTGCAAAGCTTCAACAGAACTCTGACTCAATAGTGAATCTAGTGAGCTCCGAATTTAGATTTCATCTCATTATTTTCAACGAGATAAACATTAAGGGACGTTATCAACAGCTGTACCTCCTATCATATCTTGAAACCACATTTATTATCATTGGGAGAACAATGTTACTGGACCATAGCTGAATAAGTTTCTTTTTCCAAGGCAGAGATTGTACATGTCAATGTTATAGTCTAAACGCCTTAAATTATCCTTTGATTTCAAGGAAATGTTTTTATTCGTCTGCCCTCTTATCCACTTAGCCCTAAAAGACCAGTAGAACCCTTTTTTGCCCGCGGCGAAATGTTTTTCTGGTATCTTTTGAGTTGTTCCAGGTTAAGACTTTTACAAAAACGTTTACCACGAAGGGCATGGTGACGATGTTCTCGGAGGATGGTGTCTCATATTTTGTTATATCCTCTATGTACGTTAAAACGCTAGCAATTACAGATAATGCTTATTTCGATGCATCGTGTGGTGACAATATGTTTTGTCACGGCCTTTTGGCAAGGAATGGATGTAGTATCTGTTCCCATTGATGACAGATGCTTTCCATAATCCGCGAGAGGCGGTCCTACTGGGCAGTTGAGCCTGCTTCATGCCTTGCTTTTCTGCCCGGTAGCATAAATTGAGGGGCGACACCCTTGGACGCCCCAGCTGCCCTTTCTTTATTAGTTAGCTTGTTCGTTGGTTTTTCTGTTTATTTAGGGTAGTTTCAATGTCGGGCCCACTGCTCATCAGGGATCTTTGATTGAGAGATTGACAATATGTTTTGTTAGCTGTGTTTTTCAGTTGCTTTTCGCTCTTCTATTACGAGGTTCACATTTCGTGATTTAGAAGAAAAGTAATTGGAAATTAGTCAGAGAGCTCTAAATTCACTCCATATGACTTTTTTAAAAGAAAGCTTTTCTTTTTATCTTGCAGAGAATAAGTTATTTCTTTTAAGCTCATTGTCTTGATGCCAACAGTTATTTTATTTTGGTCGCAAAAACTTAGCTAAAGAGTAGTTAAATTCTCTTAAGGTTCTAGCTTTCTCTGATATGGGACTGTTGAGGCCATTTATAGTTAAGTAAATGTTCTTTAGGTAGGATTATTCATGATAAATATATAGAAAGCTTCCACAGAACATCACTACATAGATATTAAAGTATGCCATCATCAGTTAACGTGATGACGTCATGATAGATTTGTTTTTATTGTGGGGGAGGGGGGTTGTTACTTTTGGTCTTAACATAAAGCATGAGGCCGGCTTTACAAAAGGTGTAAAAAGCCCGGTCGTAGTAGGGTTAATTCAGTTACAATTGACGTTTCTTTCTTCCTGACAGTTCTGTATGTTACTATCACTGACCTTGCCGTACCTGTGGACTTCTAGACATCACTTTTCTCTTGCTCACAGCTATTCAAAGCTTCGTGTTTCTCCAAGAGTTGATATTTTCGTTAAATAAGGCAGTATCATCGTAATTTGGTTAAAGAATAGTAAGAACATCCCTTTAAATCCTTGGCAGCTATATGAGTAATTTTTTTTATTAGTCGTTATTGTTCTTCTTTCAGACGGTAAAGTGAGGAGTAAGTTTGGGGGCACGTGCCCTGAAGCTAATAAGGAATGAATTACTTGGTGTACATATAGCTCGTCATATTCCATAGTGAGTAGGGCCATATACCGATTAGGATTTAAGGGGAGTCAGCAGGATTGACTGCCCCTTTAAATGGAGTATCCGTGTCTTCCGGTGATAGGTTTTTGATTTTCAGACTTTGGACGAAAGAACCACAGGATGTCTCAGATACAGTACGTATGAGAATTATGGAATAGGGTAGGTCGATGTCTTGGGAGTTGTTTTGATAAATGATGGGAAAGATGTTGGGCATGCTCGATCATTTTGGCCCTGTATAGATTGCTGTAACTGCTTGGCCCTACATTACAATGAACTATACTGTATGCAGCTACTGGGGAATTCCCTTTTTGGTGAATTTGAGGGGTGGTAACCACGTTATTATTTGTGAACGTTTCTTATTTCCATGTGGATTGCTTAAGTGCTGAGTCAGTTTAATTTTGTGGTACTTCGAGAACAATGCGGATAGGCTGGCAGTTACCCTTGAACTTGTATTATTCACATTTGTCTCTGATCGTCTTAGTATGTAATAGTGTGATCCTCAAATTGGAACCTCCAAATATAGTAGCTATGAAGCGCTTTAGATTTGTCGTCAAACACAAGAGACTCGCGGAACTCGTTGAACAAGCACGTTACAACCTCGCTTTTAGAAACTCCCAGTAACAGTGAAGTAGTAAGATCCGATTTCATAGGTGAAAAAGGTTACAGCCCTAGCTAACGAAAATATTGTTTACTATATTCCCCCCGTGGAAGACCTAGTGTTTATTAGGGAAAGTCAATTGTTGAGGACTAGGATCCAGTCAAACTAATGCCGAACCCAAACAGTGATTTTTGTGCTCAAGCTACTCATTTTGTTTCAGCTTGGAGACCTTCAAATTGTATTGAAGGACAAGAATGTCTGCAAGCAAATTTCTTAATGTTAATGGGGGCTTAAAACACTTAACAATACTGGACAAAGATAGAGAAACAGTGGATGGCGTTGATTTGGTCGCTTTGTGGAAATAATACAGAGAGATCTGGTCTTTTATAAGGGACCGACTGTATGTGACGTTGGCTTAATCTACCAATTTCAGGGCCGTGTATCCCCTTGCCAATGTAAGAACCAGTAAAGGACGAGAGATACGGTTGGATGCCAGCATCTAATCGTGCCTCTTTAGGATTCGAATGCACGATTCGACATGGTGTTGTTCAGGCCTGGCGTTGAACACCTCCTTAAAACCGCGGATTATATTTAAGAAGTTGTGAAACAGCACAGACTGTTGCATTTTATTAAGATATTTATGTTTATAAGAGTACTGTAGCGTCGGCTCAGGCTGAAAGTATTTGGCCTTTAATGAGTAATCTTTTGAGCCCGTGAGCTCCGATAGTCCAATACAGTGCACTACGACTACTTTCTTTTCATTCTTAATGGATGATGATAGAATCACTTGGAATGATAGAATGTGTCAGTTCTTTTTACATTGGTTGTTCGCACTTTCGCAAAAGGCCTGTAGCAAGCACAAAGTTATTTTTGTACGCAAAAAGAATGATATCTTTTGACATAGTGAAAATTGATACATGTAAAAGGATTATTTAGCAGAGATGTTAGATTTATAGACTTAATTTGGGTTTCGATGTGAAGTAAGGATTTAGCTGATAGGGGGTTGTAGTTAAGTCTGTGCTTGTTATGCAATAACTTTTGCACGTATAATACAAAATAATAAAGAAACAATGAGATTGCTCCTTTTTTTATTTTGTTATTTTTCTGCAACGTGTACCGCCTCCACTCCGCTTGTACTGCTGCTCATTATCTAATTCTACCTTTGCTTCTTTTATGCTACCGTTGATGCTATTTTTACTACACCTGCTACTTCCCACTTTGATGCTTCTACCACTGTTATGAATTGTGCCCCCTACCATTGATACTACTCTTATTGTCACTGTTACTTATTCTACTGTTTCCATTTCAAAGGCTGCCACTTATATTCTCACTATCGCTCCCTGTCCTCCTGTATTGTCCGTTCGCATCATTTTCTTTAACGCGATAAATTAACTTTACTGTACATGGATAGCTTACTCGTGTATAGTTTTCAGGGAAAAGGGAGAGGGTTTGTTAGACAGGGGCATTTAATAGAAACTTTTCAGTTATGAAAAAATACAAGGGAAATAGAGAATAGGTCACCATGGGGATTCGAACCGCGTACGTATGCGCGGCGTTTGGTCTTCCAATTGAGCTTCGTTGACTCGGGTATTAACATAGGCCTACATAATTTCAACATCGACATCCAGCTCCACACAATTTTCAGAGCAGCCTCTCTTCACCATTTGACTTCACCAAGACTGGCCATCATTTTCAAAAAGATGGCAGAGAAATAGGGAATGTGTCACATCCGGGATTCGAACCCGTAAACCCACGCTTTTAGCGGAGTGTGTTCTGTCAACTAGGCGATTTTCGTTGTTAATACACTCTTTCTGTAAATCGCTACATTAGCTGCCAATGATCCACGTGCGGACATAAACATCCAGCTCATGCAGTTTGGAGACAAAATTGTCAGCCGAAGTGGTGGTTTATTGGGTAAGATGCGATAATTGAAGGGGGCGGAGCATTTATTAGATTATTTACTGCATACACGTTAAGGTACAGCTGGGGGAAAAGATTAGATAATAGCAGAGCCCTTAAGAAGATAATATAGCGAGCTCCTTCGGTAAATCAATGTTTACGATTGTTCTTGCTCGATTTGGTGGACAGTGGCCAAGAAAAGGAAATGTCCTTGTTTGGACAGGCATCTGACAAAATAAAAAAATTAATTTTTTTTTAACTGCTTTAAGACAAATTAACGAACGTATGTTGCATTACTTCGCAAAAAAAGGTTTATTCCGCGACGTAACTGTGCTGTGCTTTTTGTATTAAAATCTTGAAAAGGAAATTATATAGTGAAGATAACAGCTTTCAGTAATGACAAAACGTTTGGCAAGAAAAACAGTTGAATTTTAAACCAGTTTTTGTCCTCAACTAAAAGACTCAGTTTTTTTTTAAAAGCTTTATAATTTGATATTTTGAATTATTTGTATTGTAAGTATTTCAACAAAAGTGTAGTATTAACTTACGTCGGACTGGAGAAAGGACGTAGTATTCTTAGAAGATATTCTTTGATTCACGATACAAATATCTTCATACGCTGGTAAGCATATCAGCCATTGTGAACTCAAACAATATCGTATTAAACATATTTTTATTCAAGATGAAAATTTAAGTTTATATCTATATATAACATTTAAACTAGTTGTCCGAGTGTCATCCCATTTGATTGACAACACAGAAGGACACGATGCAGTATATCTTATCTTTACTTGTTTTATAAAATTTTTGGTAAGACCATTCGCGTTTCCGTCTTAACAAAAATTCCTCTTACTTCGTTATAGAGTCCTTTAGATCTTCTTAGAGTTATGAAACTATCCCTATTGCCTCCATTGAGATAATCGCCAGGAAAGAAAGTCGTGCACAGTCAGTTTATCCCTTTACGTTGTGATTTGCATTAAGGCAACAAGGGATTTTTGGCAAAGGTGCACTTCTCTAAAAACATCTTCAGCTACGGCAACTGCTCTTCTGTCATCACCAAACTCTTCCAATCCTAGAAACACTTCTGTCACCACGTAGGCCATTCACTTGTAGCCACGTAATACAAAAGGTATTCGGAAAAAATCCCTAAAGAAAAAAATTCATACGGAAAAAATCCCTAAGGAAAATATCCCTAAGGAAAAAATCCACTGGTGTCATGGCTAGGTAAAATCGCCCCAAACATAATCTCGTAAAGATACGGGGAGCCTTCGTTTGTACACGTACTACATATTATGCTGGTTGGTGTAAAATAATGACTGTTTTTAAGAGCGCTAAGTTAAGAATAACTGACAAGATCTCTAGCGTGAGACGCTTCTCTACGGTTGGGCTTGTCCCTGATAAGCAGTGAAGTCTGTCCTAAGGGAGGCTACTTTTCAATAGGATAAGACGTACTTCACTCAAGCGGGTATGATAATTTAGGTGGGTCATGCATTTTCGACGGCATTGCTGTGAGATTGGCCGATAACCATTTGACACAGTACGAAAACCACTATCTTGTATAATATACTGTATCAGCAGTGTCACTGTTGCCACTTCGTTCGGTTTTCGCATCCCACTATGGATACGTGGGCGCAATAGAAAGTTCCGTGTTGTTACCAATTCTACCACTGAAATGACCTGTTTAGCGTAGGTTTCAACAAATAAACAAGACCCTTACAAATCATCAATAACCCGCAACAGGAACTTGTATATTATATATATAACATGGATCACTACCTTTCATTTCAAAAAAGTTCTTGTTATTCGTAAACCTAAAAGACGCTAACGCAACAACATCGATCCAAGAATCCACGCAATTCAGTAAACATTGCAGATTCTACTTCTTTTTTTTCATTTCTGTTCGCATTAAATGTATACTTTAAGCTTTTAGTAGTCGCGGTTGTTACCTATGTAACACATGTAGTCAAGTAGTACATTCATACAGGCAACTCTGTGAATTGCGTCCAGCCGTCGGAATGGATTGAAATGCCCTTATTAAGAAGCTGGCCTTAATATGAAGATTTTGAAACACTCATCTCAACTCTTATTATTAAATGTGTTTGTGTATTATATGTAATTTTGATCTGAAGTGAGCTAAAGTTAGTAAGGAATCCTAAAGCAT
>JAAAKM020004111.1:0-11960 GCA_010016025.2 Alatinidae sp. Z8VKAUB7J3 | reverse complement strand
TGATGCTATCGATAGCAAAGTGAATCAAGGACATTTGCCATCACTTAGGTGGGATTAACTTAAACAATTTGTAACATAGGAACAAAAAATGCTTTAAAAAGTCAGTTTTGGAGAATGAATAGCTTGCCCACTCCATAATAATTTTACTTTCCTTCCAGATCGTGAAATATGAACTATGGTCATGACGGTAAAATCGCGACAGGCCTTAAGGGCTTACCATTTAATTCTTTTTAGGATACCGTAAAGACTGCCTGGATACAACACCATAACCAGTTCCTGAACTTTGTTTCCCAAAAACTATTAATTGTTTTAGGTAACTTCACGGATTCATAAATGTTGCAAGTGAGTCTGAAAGTTCTCTCAGTCTGAAATCTATCAATACGCGCTTGGCTCTTAAAACGAAGCTGTGACTTTCGTTGAAATACTTTACGATAATCCTGACACATCAATGCAGCACAAGTGGAGTGTAGCTAAGCTATCTACCCAAACTTCGAGTTATCCTACACTGACATCTGAGTAATGCAGCAGAAATGAGAGTCATTTCTTCACTTAATTAATTTAAGTCAGTTTTGATTTAGGATTAGCTGTGTAAAAGAGCATACTATGTGATTGTAAAGAACGTTTTGTCCTAAGTGAATAATTTTAAGAATACAACATTACCCTTTCTAGCGGATTATGCACTTGGATCATAGGATTTCCAAGAAATTGCAGCAATGGCACAAATAAATGTTGCACAACGGTAGCTTGTTAGCAACAACGGAATGGAAAGGATTGAATTCCCTTAGTTTCTAAGTTAAATGGATTCATGTAGTCTTATTTAATTTGTGGTTTGAGAAAGAACATTATTTTTGGTCGTCTCTGGTTACCCTTAACTTTAATTTAAATCCTCACCTTCAGTTAAAGAAAATTAAAGATAAGATACTTAGGAAAATATTGCGGTATTGCAGATATGAAGTAGCTTGTGGTTAGGAATGATCGAAACGTTCATACCGAGTTGCTTTACAACAGGTCAGATAGTAAAACTGTAAAACAGATCAAGGGGAGTTTAAGATCTTTGAATTTACAAAGACATGAGGCAAGATATGGCATCATTTTTACATCATCCACTGATTCACTTCACGTAAATACAGGATATTAAGACCCACACATTCTCCATCAGGTATAATTATTTCCGTTGGGTCCAATCTATGTTTCAGGCAAACTTGTCTTACGTTTGAACCTACATTCCTACAAAAAAGGGTAGCAAGGATTTACAGACTTTGTAAAAAGTGGGATGCAACAAAATGGACTTTGGGCCTAGGCCTACCCTACAATATGAAGGTAGACTTCCCATGCCGAATGTTTGGAACAAATAAGACGTCCAGCAGAGTCGGAGCCGGAGGGACTACCCAGCCCACGCCTCTCTAAAGTTCCTCGATTACTATTAGCCTTTCATTGTGACTAGATAGCCTAAGTGGGTACCTTGTCTGGTTTGTTAATACCCATAACAATGCAGATGTGGGCACCTGAGAAAGCATGACACATGACATATGACACGCCTGAGTACCCGTAAAAACTACCTGGTACCGTGTTCAAGTCACCTCCTTTGAGGTCCCCCCCCCCCCTACAATCAATTCTTGGATAAGCCACTGTAGTTCATTATTGCTCTTCAAACCATTTGGAACTCCTCTCTTCGCGGAATCTCTTCTAAGATTCTTCCAATTTATAACATTCTAATGCAGTTTGCCTACCCAATGAATGTACTTGATACTTCTAAATGTTTGTATCCTAAGGATAAAATAATATTGACAAGTACAAATTCTGATATTTGAATCACTTGTACATTGTATTAATAGCAGCTTTCAACCACCAACAAAGCAAAGTCTTTTCAACGTCTACGCAACTTGTGTACATTAAAGACTATATGAGTTTATGTTTTAAATGGTATTAACGCCTTATTAACTTAGAGAGCCTACAAAATATATTTTAAGAACCTCCATTATCGGTTACCTATCCGGAATATCTCTCTGAGGTAGGTGAGAGCGTTATCATTTGGGAGCAGAGGCTAAGATAAGACTTTTAATGGGAAACAACTTAAAGAAATTTAAGAGTTGTTGGTTGTAATTATTGGGCAACCTCAACTCACTCGTGTACAACCGTCGACTACAGCAATGTTAAACCTTTTTTAATCTCCATGAAAATGACTAAAATCGTGGAAGACACGTAGTAAAGGAAAAGGGCTCCCATTTGTAATATTACAAGCTATCTGCCCCTCACCTCCTATCAGCAGCAAGGTATGACATGCAAGTCACCAAAGCCAAGAATTTTTAAAATCCATCGTCAGTTGGAAAAGAGTTTAGGCCAGTCTACATAAAGTTATGTTCAAAATATCAGATATAATAATTTATTAAGGAAATTTGAATAGTTTTGTCAATTTTTGGCTTTATAAATTACAAAAATCTAATCTTGAGAGTCGGATAACTGTGTCCATTCTATTTTCTCTAAATAACTTCAGATGAGTAACTTAGTAGTAGCAAAGTAGCTATTCAAGCAAAGTCAGGATTATGAATTTCTTCGAAAACCTTATTTGGCCCTTTCTCATAACCTCGAAACTAAACACGAGACCTCGCCCATTGATATTCCCTCCCCTTCCTCCCATTCACCTTGGTCTGTATGTGACACGTTATCCATATCCATGAAGCGTGAACAATAGTGTTGTTAATAATTGGCTTTTCACAATAAACTTTTCGTCTGCTGCACATTTGACTTGGTGTTCTCAGAATTAGAACTTTTTCACACATAAGTCCTAACTTATTATTCGAAAATTCGCGTCCATTCATAGTGATCATCAAAGCATAAAAGTAGCTCCTATCGTTGATTTTTTTATGGCCCTTGGTTTATTCGTTGTCACATCATGGTATTTGTAAGGTCCTAAATTGCAATGAAAGTTGTATTTGAATTCCTTTACAACAGATTGTAAACTTGTAAAGTAGATCGAAGAGAGTTTAAGACTTTTGAATTTACAAAGACATGAGGCAAGATATGGCATCATTTTGAATTAATCTTAAGGAGAAGTGACTCTTCCATTGAGGTAGCATTTCCGAAATTTTAGAGCTAAAAGTTCAGACAGTGTTTCGATCCCTGGAGGATCTAGTCATCATTCTTCTGCAATTTACCCAAACAGAATATAAACTCCACCACGCTCCTCCACGCTCCATCAAGCTCCACAATACCAAAGAGTAAAACTGGGGCATGGCTTAAGACTGCCGAGCAAAAATAGCCTTGTAAAAGTAGGCTTGCGTCCCATATAAGCCACATTCAGTTATCTCCAATTAAAATGGCGTATTACAACTACCACAAAGGTTAAATCTAACTGTTTGCCGATCTTGGTGATTCTTAAAGCTTCTTATAAGAGTGTGATGTCATAGAATTAGTGTCGCAAGTCTTTCTTTAGTACCCTGACAACATAACAGAGACCAACAACAGAAGCTATTCTGTACTAAGTCACGTAGATATCAATGGTGGCCTGTGATCTGAAATAGAAAGTTTTTGTTGTTCAACTGATACACCGTGACTATTCCTGTTTTTGAGAATGTTTTTGTTTTTGACTTTTGAGCTTGGGGAGCGGATTGCTCTTCTCTGACCCCATATGCTGGAGAATCCGTCTTTAGTCCTTTTGGTGTTATGTGATACTCTGATCCCTTCCTTTAATAATGTTTAATTTGCCTAGTAGATAATTATATATACCTTGAACATTTAGTTTGGTGTCCAGTGCTATTCTGATCCCTGGAGCTAACAGGTCATGGATCTATTTGGCTAGTTGAATGCCTTTGTACTTTTTTATATTAGAGTTTTTGTCAACGATTGCTTTCACAAAAGGGAAATTGATGTCTTTGTTTGGTAAGTCACACCTTCCAGTTATTAAAATTTTGTATCATCTAGTACGTCCTTGTTTTTGGACGCTGTGCTTTACATTCAGAATACTTTACAACACGCTGCTTCTCTGTGACAACCCACTTTCTTTTGACGTAAAGCACAATCTACTTATAAATATCTTAAAGTAAACTGTTGAATTATAAATGAGTTGGGTCATGAATTTCCAGATAAGTTTTCCAAAGAAAAGCAATGCGATTGAATTCCTATGCTATTGAAATTAGATCGAACGTTCTTCTTCGTATGATCCAGTAAGGAAGACATAACATGCTCTGCTTGAACAAGGAGAGATACAGAATCTCAAGCTCTTAGGTTGTAAATAAATGAACATGCTAGAATCATGCGGTAGGACGATGAGGTTCTGAATGGTTAGTTTCTGTATACCATAATATTTTCTTTCTGGTAATGTTTTTTCTATAAAGACATCTTGAAGATTAGGAATTATAAAACGTTAAAAGTATAAGTAGATACTTGAAAACCGTCGAATTGGAATCAACAATTGAAAGTAGATCCTGTACTATCATGAAAAAGGCTGGGCGCTTTATGTAAGTTATCTGTCCTGGTTGACACTAGAAAGATGCAGTGTGGTTAAAGCTAAAACAAATGTCGCCATCAGGGGTTCTACATTTAAAACTTAATTGGTCTAAGTCGCCATTAGGACAAAATAAGAAACTTGAGGAGGGGTTGTTGGGTGATTAAAGAAGATAAATAATAATATCAACGATGCCTCTTTGATGCCTCTGTGTTGCATTCACTTGAAAAAAGTAATATGCGTTCCACTTCCCCTGAGGTAATACGATATAACCTTTTAAAGTTTCCGTGAAATTTATTTTCATTCTACGAAACTTTTAATGCTCCAATTTTTTATGAACAGAACAAATGTTAGTTGCCAAAATTCTAGGTACATAAAAAGTGGGAAAGGCCATTGACACATAGGCTCATTAGATTCTGTTTCATTCACCCCTCTCACGGCTTAATTGATAGTAATATTAATAAACGTCAAACAATTTAGAATGTTAATTCTAATCAACGCTCGTTGTCCTTCGTTTATATGCCACCCTTGAATAGAAACTCTTCCATCAAAACAAATATTCGTAAATGACCCCTTCCATGGGAAAGTCGTATGCAAAAACTATTGCCTTCTCGCAAGGAAAATCGCAATGAATCAGCCGTACATCTAAGGACCCCATCTCGTCAATTCTACTTTTGTCTTAGCCCTTTTTAAAAATCTCATTCTTTGTCACTGACAATTGTGAGGTTTGCCCTGTTGGAAGTGGATGACAATTTAATGAATTGGATTAATTTCAGAAAATAATTTCGATAATTATCCTTACATTCCTTGTTTTGCTAATTAATCATGATTTGGATAACCTGATCATGTACGCTGAGATCCTCGGGATTTTCAACTTCTCCTTGCTCCTCACCTTTCCCTCTCGCTTTCCTGTCATGATTACCAATAAAAAATAAGATCTTCTTTGTGATCTTATACTTTGTCACATTTTTTACTCACCCCTCCTCGTTGTATGTTAGTTGCTAGTTGTATGACCTAACCTATTCTATACCAGCATTTTTACGGACGTTAAACAACGGAATTGGAGGTAAACGAACCCCCACCTAATATCAACATAGAACCAGAAGAGAAACAAAAGTTTTCACTTTTTACAGAAAGAATGGTAAAAGTTTGTAATATTTGAACTTTTATCCTTATTTTCAGTATATCGTGTCAAGAAAGAGACACCCTTACTTGCTTATAACCATGAAAGTAGAAAATCGTTCATTTTTGTAGCTTTTATTAGTTGAGCTGGCTCGTATTGAGATAGGTTGAAGAAAGTCTTAAGCCATGAAGGCCTCTATTTTTAACTGGTTTCAAGTGTAATTGAATTGAAAAGCACTCCCAAAAGTTAGTAAAGTATTTCAATTTTTGCAAAATTTTTGCAAAATTTTTGCAATTTTTGGAAAAGATATATATATATATATATGCGAGAGCCAAAGTTTAGTGTTTTATTGTGTGTGTATATATATATATATATATATATATAAATAATTTATTTCACCTACGAAATTACATTTTTGTCACTTTTCACCTTTGCAAGCTTGCCATTCTCAGGCAAAATAAAATGATTGAAACAATTTATACAGACAGATATTGAAAAATGAACAAAATGCACATCAAAATCGAATCGAGATAAATTACTAAAAACAATTCTAAGTAATATGAATTATATTGTAAACTTTATTTTATTTATTGATCTGGGAATATTTAGAGATTTTTGCCCGTGGTATAGTTACCCGTCCCCTTGCATGGTTGATCAAGAATTATATCCCGATGTTCTAAGATTTCCCATGGACTTTCATCCTTGTCCCTCCTGTCCCTTCCTCTTGACACGCCACATAAACGTTTTTTATTCTTCTCTTTAGCCGCACCTATACACACTCTGTCAACTTATTTGATATAAACCCTTCTAGTTTGCATTTAGGTGGGGAGTTTATACCCTGTCTTGTAACAAGCGTGTACTGGGCGCCTGCCATTCTTAAGATTCCATAATTTTCTATTTTACTTAAAACATTTATGAATACTTCAAGTTGATAAATTTTAACATAAATAAATATATACAATACCTGGCAGGGCAATACCAGCTGACGAGGATTATTTCTTACTTCATCCGTTCCAGTGTATAATTTCAAGGCACCTGAAACAGAATTTTAAGTAAATATTTCCTCTGTGACTCATTATAGTTACACTTAAGGGCAGCTAATTAAGTTTACAAGAAATCGGTTTTTATCTGATGATTTAGTGACAAAAGAAGAACGAATTTGAAAAAGTTACTGCATCTATCAATACACAAGACTTTTAATCAATGGTTAGCAAAATTAATAAAAGCATAGACAACTCATAGACTCTTGGCTCATGGCTTCAACTTACCGCCTACAGATCTCAGTGAATCGAACACAACTTTGACCAAGGCAAATGTTATGTTTCTAAAAAAGCTTTTCCATGCAGATAAGTTATTTGTAGCTCTGTAACACAGTTTCCAATTCTGTCACAGCAATGCCTCTTGCTTAGGAGCCGGTAGTTTCGATTATGTACCTGCTCGTTAGTGAGAGATTAGAAAGTCAACGTGAAGAGAAAAAAGACCTGCCTAATTACATATCCGGGATTTCTTTGAGAAGAAGACCACCGACTGTTGAGGATAACAACTGAAACTTTCATTCAGCGATAACGAATCTGTGGTCGCAGCTTTCAAGTTATAGTGGCAACTTGCTATCAATTTTAATATTAGCTTCTAAATTTTGTCTGCAGACACTTTTTAAGTAAAACAGTTGTGCAGCACACTGTTGCCTTCTTTCGGGGCTTCAATTTAAATGAAACTAGCAAGTTAGTCAAAACTATCTGCTGTAAATGGAAATTTGTAGTTTTTTATTTAAAACAATAAGAAAGCAGATAGTGAATGGTTTCTACAAGCAGATGATTAGAACAAGCAATACATAATTTTTGGTAGAAGGATTAGCAAAATATTAATTTACGATATTAAACAAAATTCTTAGAAGAACACTAATTTAACAGGGTCACCGATATCATGGCTCAGGTGCACTCAGACAGGAATTATGTCACTAACACAGGGTTTTCTCATAGAAAGTACTTAATCTGGACAGTAGTTTCAAATATCATTAAAAGCAATTAGTTTCAAGACAACAAAGTCCATGTGTCAGTTCGAGAACTTTTGCATACTGATAGACTCTTACAGTTAGACCGTATAATAGTTACATTTTAGAAATCACAAATTATGTAAAGCTTGCCATTAATTAGGTCCCAGACCTTTTTTTAAATGTTGGTGCTTCTTTTACCGTTTGTGATTTTAGACGAGGAAGTTTCATATCCAGTAAAAAAGTGCGCATCCATGATATTCTTGATCAGTAGGGATCTCCATAATAGTTCATAAAGTCTCTTTCCTCTTCTTGTCATAATTTATGGTTTATTAATTTCCAGGAATTTTCCCAGTATTCAAAATGTAAATGATGTCTGAAAACACTTAAATAACTTTCCATGCAACATTTGACTCTGAAACAGTTGCTAATTATTCAATTATTACGATTTTTGCCCTCATATGTGTCATCCTTATTTAAAACTTTCACAAAATTGAGACTGGAGTTCAGACCTCTCTGTTTATTTGCCCCCCCCCTCCCCCCGTTTATTCGGCACTCCAGGGTATAACACAAAATGAACGTAATGAGAGTATTTGATGACTAGGATTCACATATTCAAATGGTACAATTTTTAAAATTCAAAGCAAGTACGATCAAATTTTACCGCACAGTACTGTAGTACGCAGTTATATTAGCTCGTAATTCAAACCTAAATCCATGAATTAGACCCTGCACTCTACATAATTATAAAAACAGCATACATTACAAAATTGGTTGATAGGTTTAAAGCATCCTTTAAATAGGCAAAAACAAGTACGTGTACATCGAAGGAGTACTGTACGGATTGAAGAACATAGTAACTAAAATGGATCCAAAGTCGTTTGCATTATAAGTCTGCAACGAAATAATTAAAAAAACAAAACATCAAAGCCACCCTTGTGTTACTCCGTTTCTCAAATTCTAAATCACACCATATAAGCCATGGTTTGCATGCAAGTTTGATACAAATGAAAGAACACGTAAGCAGGGTGATTTTTCTGCGTTTGACTTTCCTTTTAACTTTTAAGAAGCCTTAATTGAATCAGGAATCTATCGTATCTTCATGGTAGGTTGTGTATCTGAGCCAGGTAATCCACAAAGCTTTGGTAGAAATAAATTGATGTTAAAATCAATACCCAAGATTATTAGGAGACAGTTGAGTACTAATCGGTAACACTTGCCGACAGGTTTGCACCAGTATTTGCAAATAGGCGTGTGCTTGAGAAGGTACGGATTCTTACTAGGGAACCGCTACGTACGTCGGGGGGGGGGGGGGGGTAGGCCGGGTGAAGTGACATGGAGGTTCAATGTGAATACAAACTCTGTTGTCTTACGATGCATAGAAGGGTAATGTCAGAAAGTACTTTGATACTGTTATCAGCAAAGACTACTCTTGCTCCTATATTCTCTTTCAGAATTGATAACAACTTGAACGTATACACGAGGCT
Organism: Alatinidae sp. Z8VKAUB7J3; assembly: GCA_010016025.2. Lineage (NCBI taxonomy): Eukaryota > Metazoa > Cnidaria > Cubozoa > Carybdeida > Alatinidae > Alatinidae sp. Z8VKAUB7J3. Next base: position 2,916 of record JAAAKM020004111.1, on the reverse strand, counting down.
TTTGTTGTTAAAAAATATGATAAATAATTTAAGGGAGACTTATACACGGGGTTACACAGTAGCTTACCAATGCCTCCAGACCTTAGAAATCGGGAACTATAAGCAGCTGAGTAAGTTAGAGTAGTGTAAGTCAGTGGTAGAGGGAACATATAGCGACAGTTGCTATTAATTAAATTCTAATATTTTACCTCCAAATGTTTATGTATTAAATTAGCAGTTGATATAAACACTATCTAATATTCAGCGCTGACTAACCAAGATAAAAATCAGACTATTACTGAAAAAAAAGATTAATACATGATGCCTCAGATATTTCAACTCTCATTAAAACGATTAAATAAGTTAGAGAAGGTTTATGAAAGTATTAAAGATTTAAATGCAGTTTAAAGACATTAAGCTTACATCGATTTCAATTCCATCCAAAATATCAATCTATCCTACGTTTCACTTGTAGATTTGTGTCCAGAGAAGAACATGTGTTCTACCTTATCTCGTCTTTGATCGCTTAATTTATTGCAAGTTTTATCTTCAGCTGCTCGTAAAATTTGTAACATTGGCGCAACGATTTTTCTCCTCTAAACTATCTAGTTTCATTGCCTTATCAAGAGACAATATCAGAAGGGACTTGCAATTATGTCACCGCTGTGTTTGTTCAATTTCTTTGTTTGCAGGTAACCGGCTTTCCTGAGAGAGCTCCGCCCATTGAGATAACGAATGCTTTTGCAAGAATCAAAATAATTTTATCCACTCGCGGTAAAAATATCAAACTCCTAAATTTGTTTTGTATTTTAAAGAAGAGTAGAGATGATTGGAGACCAGGATGTACCTGATTAAAATGACTACTCCCTTTCGAGAAACCATAAGAAACAATTAATGGATTGAAATATAATCTTAATAGAAAAATGTGAAATGCAAATAGCTGACCATCAAGTGGAAGGCTGCCGTCGTTCTGCAAGTTGTCAATCATATTCAACAACCTGGTTTATTGTTATCCATATCAAAAGTAGCGTATGATCTCTAAATCTAAGCTGTACTTTATTGATCCGTTTTCTTTTATTTGTGAATCCTTGGCTTGATCTAATAAATGCTTAAGTAAATGCTAAGTTAAAGAAAACGGCCTACTACGTCCATTATAGTCATCCAGATCTCTGTCTCTCAAACCCTAGCAAACGGCTTTGGCTGGAATAGTGTATGCAAGTGCCGGGTTAAGCCGGTGAGAGGCCTGGGTCACGCTTGAAAAGAAGGTAACTTTTCCAACTCCTCCATTGCATAAACCATAGAATAATGACCTATACATTAATAGGAAAGTTTCTACATTCAGACATAGGCGCACGGCCAAAGGAGCTGAGGGGGCTGCAACCCCCCCAGCTTATTAAGATGATATATTTTTTCGGGCAAAAGGTCAAAAAATTTTCATTGTCGTAGCATTAAGGAAATTTTTTCCAATTCAAAGTGGCGGCAGTTTACCCTATCCCCCTTCGATTCAACCGTCTGCAGAACCGTGGATTCATGTCCCAAAAAAGAGGAAGTAAAGGAGTATTTTTTCGGGAAAATAATCCCAGCCTCTGTTGCGCCTATTCATTCAGATACAATGTCTTAAAATTTTAATGAAAATGTATATTATAAGTAATAAGACAATTTAAGAGGATAAATTGAGCTATAACCATTAGAATCCAGATATATTTTGGTGATCTTCGTGCGTCAAAGTCACTCAAGTCTTCTGGATAAGTCCTCGCCAATTTTGTACTTCCACCTGAATCTTTCTTAGGCCAGTCTTGAGAGACGAGTTCAAACTACAAACCTGGTGTGGCCAAAACTGGAAAACCCAAAATTATTATGGTTATGAGTCAACTTTTACGCCAAAACGCCTACCTTTAAAATTTAGCCTTGAAATACGGATTCACGAAGAATACATTATCTACTTTCCAATAAAAGGACAAATATTCATACCATTTTGAAGGAGTCAACATTGTAAAACCATGTCAGAGTGATTTCGAATACTGGGACAAAGCAACGTTCGTTTAAATGCTGGATGCAGACACAGATTTTTAACGCTGTCGTATTGTACAGAACAAGGCAGCTGAATTAAGCAGAAAAGTTTGGAGTTTGAAAACTTTTGAGGCTTCAATGCCTACTTTTAGAGATGGAAGAACATAAAAAACCACTATTTGAAACTGTAGTTTGAAAATCAGCGGGCGTAACGCCTAAAATAATTCATTCATGGTTTGAAACAGCAATTCAAAAACTAAATGAAAGAACATTTACAACGCTGTTGAATTTACTAACAACCAGTGCAGCTTTAAAACACATTACATTTGAAGAAAAAATGTACCGGTAGTAAGCAGCGCAAAATTTGATGAAGAGGGAACTCACTTGAAAAAAGACTTTCATTCCTAGTGCGCAAAATTTGATGAAGAGGGAACTCACTTTCAAAAAGACTTTCATTCCTCCTAGAGCGCAAAATTTGATGAAGAGGGAACTCACTTGCAAAAAGACTTTCATTCCTAGAGCGCATAATTTGATGTAGAGGGAACTCACTTGCAAAAAGACTTTCATTCCTAGTGCGCAAAATTTGATGTAGAGGGAACTCACTTGCAAAAAGACTTTCATTCCTAGAGCGCATAATTTGATGAAGAGGGAACTCACTTGCAAAAAGACTTTCATTCTTTGAAAGTACCAAAGCGGTGAAATCACGTTACTTCAAAAAGTTTTTCCCTATGTCGGCACAGAATTCGACCGAAAATACGAATCGATCGATGGGTGGAAGGACGGACGGGTGGACGGAGGGATGGAGGGATGGAGGGATGGAGGGATGAAGGGGTGAAGGGATGAAGGGTTGGAGGGGTTGAGGGATGGAGAGCTTTAAGATATGCAGGTAAAGCATTAAACAATACTCGTCTGATTTAAAGTTTGTCC
>JAAAKM020004110.1:0-11961 GCA_010016025.2 Alatinidae sp. Z8VKAUB7J3 | reverse complement strand
TTACACTTCCCGTTCTCATGGACAGGACTTTGTTCTAATCAGCTTCCTCCAATTTGTAATCTTTTCTGATTTGCATAGATCCCAATGTACAGCCAATCCAATCAATAATGTCTCTGTTTATATTCTTTTGAGGTCACCTTGACTTACAAAGGAACGTTCCAAAATGGGAGCAATGATATGACCGGCAATGATATGAACGCCACTCTGATATGAACGGCACTTTTAAGGGGGGGGGGGGGGGTTTTGTTTTGTGTGGCGCAAGGAAGGGTGCAGATAGAGAAAAAAAGCATTTACCTATAGGATTTGATGAAGTAGGAGAAGTTGGAGCTAACAGGTGACCTTCAGGAGCTGACGTGACCCTCCGTCTTGGAAACTCCTGCGTAGGTCTCTGCGCAGATATTTTTCGTAGAAGAGACAAGGGTTTTCCTAAATTCTGAATTATTTATTCGATGAATAAGGTAAATTTCACGTGTTATTAGTTTATTGGGGGGGGGGGGAGTGTTTACATTTCTTTGTTTATTTTTGTGTTTACCTCATTGTTATGATGTTATCTAAGACTGCAGTAAGTATTATAAGGCTTTTGGATGTGCTTATTGTTAGTGAGCATCATTTTGTACATATTTGCGTTTCGTCATCAAGAAAGGAATGGGTCTAAAATTATCGATAAATGGATGTATCGTTAAAGCTTTATGAAAGGAATGTTTAAGTGTGGCTTTAATTTTATTGTGAGGAAGATTAAACTGTTGTCGCTGATGGCAAACAAGTCACGTATCAAAAGTTGATTATCCATTGGGGAAATAATGTAATTGAACACCGGTCCAAGTATGGGCGCTATTGGCGGATTTTAAGAGGGTTAGGGGAGGGGCTACTTGATTATGAAGGGGACAGTTGGGGCATCTTATGTGACTGATTTGGGTTTATGGTTACGGTAGAGGTAGTTGTTGTTATTGTTGTTAAGATTTGTTACCTTAACATATAACCGTTTTCACAGCATAATTATTCAATACAGATAAAATTTTATCTGACTTACACATTTTAACTGAATGACAAAAATAAAATGTAAAAGTTTGAGAAGATTATATGTCCTGTATTAGTCTTGGATGGTGTGTAGCTGGTATAGGTAGATTTTAGATTGAATATCAAACTTTGATACTCGGTGCATATCTGAGCGTTCTTGCACTTTCTGGGAGGCAAGCATTCTAAGAGGCTCCGAACTGGTTTGAAACCTTTTCGAGGTCGAGGTCATACCCGATTCCCAACGACAACTGGGATTACTTGCCTTTCCCTACAGATTTCACCTCCCATTTAAAATTCTGTTATTTAATGACCTTTTCTAACTCCCTGGACAATATTCATGTGCCAATTTACCTGCAATGTTAATGATTTTGCAAGATCTTGCCTGCTTCTCCAAAATTTATATTTTCAGCTTAGTGAGTTCAAAGACTTTACCAACTACATTCTCATACTCTATACTAGTTCAACCTAATTTTTTCCGCTCTTGTTTGAAACTTGTGGTTCACCGCTTCATCTATTGCTGTACTTATATTGTCTGTATGGGTGCAAGCACGTAGTTTGGGCAATTATGCCACATCTCCCCCATCCTTATTATGAACTAGGCTTGTGGAATCAGATACTATATGGCTAATGATCTCTTTTCTCTCTCGCTGAAGTCTATAAGAAAATGAGACTGCAGTCTTTGTCAATGTGATGTTGCAGAGGACGGGTCCTTAAAGCACCCTCCCTGGGCAGAAATGATGGTATCCGTGAGAGCTTCTTTTGGTAACTTGAGTAGGTCTAGTCTTATCTGTTGTGATTAGGACTGTTCTTCATTTTGCCACCAAGGCAGATAATTCGCTGAGCTTAGCTGACATTCTAAATTCTCATATAAGATTTTATGCTCTTAATCCGGTACCAACGAACTTATTCAAGTCCAGGGGAAATTCCTACAATTTATTTTATTGACTTGATTTCATAAACAGTTAAGTCGTTATATTCGTGTTAGTTTGTTTCCCAGCTATTTCTATTTCTCTAGAACCTTATCAACACTATCCTTCTTTTACATTCAACCCGTGGCCCTAATTTCCTCTTATATTGTTACGCTCTTGTGCGAAGCATTATACCGACTACATTACTTGCCTCTTTAAATATGTTGGTGCATTGCAATATTGTCTACCTTAGCAGTGGTCTTTTCAATTTCTTCCTATCACAGTATCCTTCATCCGCTCTTGTCCATCACAGCTGCTTTAGTTCATCTGTGGTCTACAGCCTTGTGCAAACTGCTATATATGACATGTTAAGACGTACATTGTGTATACTATTACAACTTATGCTATTTAACATTATCTCACGGGTAAAGGAAGTAAATAGCTACTTTGAGTGAAGTTTGATCACCTTGTGCATAACGATTACTTTAACGATATATCTATTTTAGCTGTCCAATTCACTTATGGAGGGCACATAACCTATTGAAAAGGTTCCATGTGACAGAACTAGGAGCTTTGGTACGATGTACTAGCTGGGATCTGAGAGGAAACAGATTTATACGCAAACTATTGTCTAAGTAGACCACCTTTTAATTCTTTTTTTAAATATTAGAATCTGGTGAGTGCGAGAGTATCTTTCAAAAGCAGAAGGACACTTTATAAGTTTTAAGCAAGAAATAGGCAGCTGATGACTCCTACGGCATATGACTTGTGACCTGGTGGCTTTCTGAAGGACATCAAGAGGGTTATTTGAAACTAAAAAAATAAGAACGACTAAGCTTTACGGTCATGTAATGCAATTGCTGTTCTCCGTAATTTGGTGCACAATCATTGCTGTGTCGGCTACATTCGCCTAGTATAGCATTTTGATCATTCTAAGGTGGTACACGGTGTCTGAGACATTCAATTCGACTGGAATAGAAAATAGACTGTCATTAAAATGACTTGACAATTAAACCAGTGTAATTATAACTTTACACCAAATTCCAAAGTACTCTTATCAGCAAGGTCGAGGATGGATAACCCTACTGGACAACGGGTCACTCGGTAGAATAAGAAGGAAAACAGTCTCGAGGGAATAATGTTTCGTGGTCAAGGCTTTTAACGTCCGTTATCTTTTGACGTGTATACATCCCTTAACTAATTTGAGTTCACGACAAATAGTGAAACGGTTTTCTTATGGACAGGAATTTTTGTTGCAAGATAGGATGATTTTGAGGAAACAGCTACTTGTTATAATCTGTTCATGGTACCATGACAGACTCTTGTAAGCAATATCCGTGAGACTACTCCACGGAGGAAGTGCATTGTGGTAATCATTGTTAGCTAAGAGGCTAAAGGCATGTAATTGCTTTTTGGTGTCTGTAGTTAGGAACCATAAGAAGCTGTGGCCACAGCTATCTTAGCAGAGGTCATTCCCACCGCAATTAGCTACGGCATTGAAATAAAAACGGTTGGTGGGCATTAGTTAACTGCCCTCTAAATCTTTTTTATAAATGATTGACTGTTGAATTGCTGTAATATCTAGCAGGGATTTGCAAGAGTAACCCTTCTCCTAATTTTTACGTTGTGGACCCTTCCTTCCTTTCTGGTAGTGCTACCGGTTTACAGAACTTTGTATTCAATGTAGTGTAATTACAAGATAATTGTCATTATGAAGTTGTTGATAGTTTGGAGTCTTTTCAACTCTATGACATCTTATTACCAGTTGCAACTTTATAAAATTCCAGTTTTCCATTTCTAAATTTGAAATCATGGAGTTCTATCATAATAACCTGTATTACTCTATACGTTAGCTCTCCTTAAAAGAAATGTGCAGGATTTTTTCAAGGGAAAAACATGCAAGACACCCTTCTCTAACCGAACATCGGTCTCCATCCATGTTCAGCAGATTTAATAGAGGTACGTTTCTATATATTCACCCTCGCGGCTCGTTAGCACGAACAAGGTCTGCTCGCATCTCTGTTATCTCATTTTACCCATTATTGAACGTTCTTTATGAAGAAGGCACAAGCCCCCCAAAATCAAGGACGTTAAAGAGGATGTTACAATGAATCAGTGAGAGAATCCAATAAGATTCAAGATAAGATAATTTAAGATGATGATGATGATAATGATGGTGATTGTGATTGTGATGATAATGGTAAAGGAGATAATGGTGATAATGGTGATGATCATAAATTAATGATGGTATTGATGCCAAAAATGGTGATGATAATAATGATGATGATGATGATGATGATGATGATGATGATGATAATAATGATGATGATGATGATGATGATGATGATGATGATGATGATGATGATGATGATGATGGTGATGTAGTATCTTCCAAGTATTCTCCATGTATACTTAGTACTTTCACTCTCTCTCAGTAAATTACAACTCCTTCCATCAAAAGATTGTTGAGATTGAATTTCTACGTCAGTTTTGAAAAGGCTAGAATTTAGCGTCATTCCCACCTTCCGCCTGTAAAGGAATCCAAGGAAACAAATCATAACCATTCTTGTCTACCAATGACTGAAACAGTAATTAAGTAACAGAAACAGTCAACAGATATAAAAGTGGTATGCATGTTCTTTGTTTATTGCTTTAACCAATTATTGTATATTAATACAGGGCCAGCGAAATGTACTTAAAGCCCTAGGGGCAAATGCTTAGATTATCCAAGTGTTTGTTGACAGCCTTTGCCACGATTGGCGGCAAAGAAAATTATCAAAATATGACTCTCTGTAAGGCAAGCAACTACGTCTTAAAAGTACTTAGAACATTGGTTTAAATCTTTTATAATTAACTTCTTTTTCTAATTAAAATGTGGAAGGGCTATCCTAATTTTACCAGCGCTGATCTATGGCTGCGTAGGTCTTCGATTTCTGTAATATATGCTAAGTTTTGTGTGACTTACAACCATTGAGAGTCTGTCGCTCCTTCATTTCATCGTTTACCAAGTTCTTGCTCTGATACACTGATAATTTCAAACAATATGAAGACAGAGTTCCTTTTATGCCTCGAAATACTAAGACGTGAAGAGTATAGTCTTTTAACATCAATAACCAGTAACAACAAAAGCGCTCACTTGACCAAGTCAGTGGTAACTACATCGAGATCAAATTTTGAATTTACTACGAGATGACCTTGTGCGAAGATAAAGTTCTAAGCCAAAAGGAAAGTACTGCAATAAAAATTCTATGGAACACTAAAGCGAGAACGGCTTATGAGATGCAAGGGTAAATTTGTCTACTCCTCACTTACACATGAGGAGAATAAAGAAGTCTCTTACTTGTCCAAACCAGCAGCAGTTACGATCCTCTTTTTCATGAAAATAAACTTGAATTTTAGTTCAAGTACATCACAAGAATACGGATGAAATAAAATGCCTTTTACCTGAGTTATTGGAAGAGTTGATTAAACAAGCTTATATTTTGTATGTAAGGGATTCGTTACCTTCAAAGTTGTCTCAGAGAATTGAAACTTATTCACTGTCTTGAACTGAATTTAAGAAACAAATGTACTCAAATATCTTTTGGAATCTATATCCTGAAGTGTAACGTAATCAAAATTGAATACGGAAATACTTGATCATGAAATGAAATTACAGAAGATATGATGAAGTAAATCAGGACCGTGAAAGAATAATTACGTGCTACCACATCGTTGAAATCAATTCCATTTGTGTAAACTGTCGAAGGATGTTTAAATGGTATCTCGACGGGGTGCTTCATTTTGCTCTCTTCAACTCGTGTTTTAATAGTCAATGCTGAAGATTCCTCCAATAGTACTTTAGTAATCCGACTTAGAAGGCTGATTACGATCACACAAGTGAACGTGCTCCCGCTAGCGAAAGCGTCAGATGTTGGTCTATTAGTTCACATATGGCTCCCTCTTGAGCATGGTTATTTTGTCGTCTACATTCAACTGGCCAATCTGGACCATGGGATAATCGTTCGCTTAATCCATTCCTTCTAAAATATCTGACGCTATCCAAAGCTTGTTGCTATTCACACGATTTTCAGTTTCTGGACGAATGCTGTTTTTAAGTTCTCCTATTCGATATAAGGCAAAGCACTACTAGAGTATATTGCGAGGACGGATTAACAAGAGACTACTAAATAACTTGTCTTTTGCACGTCTCCTTTTAAGATATGGATTGCTTTATTCTTTGTTGCAAAATAAGTTTATCCATATATCTAGAAGTACAGGCATTGACGTGTTAACATTAATCACCCTTATTTCTATTTTTATTTGCCAAAGACAACCAGAACTTTGTTCACAAAGTGCATTCGATTACATGTTTAAAATACTTCGAGCTCTAGGTTGGACATTATAAGACATACTAGGATTACGATTGTTGAAATCGACAATCTAAAATTAGACACACAAGGTCATCTTTTCCTTGTACTACAGACGTTTTACAAATCTCAATAACGTTTATCCTTTTAAAAATACAGGAATAAGTAGACTATTTGAAAAGTGCATTACATTTGGATCAAAAGATAACAATTTCCAAACAATAGTGTATAGAATGCACGCGAATGTTAATAACGTAGAATTTTAATTATTTTGTACCAATGCCTGATTATGATGAAGAATTTTCAGAGCACATAATTGGACTTACAGCTCGTATCATAGCTATCGTCGTTTATTTTAGATTTATTATTTAGCTATCAATGTCGATATTTTTTAACATCTTCATGAAGTGAGACATAGATTGATTAATATAAGTTGCGCATTATACTTTTACTTAACAAGCGCTTTTTAATTCTTATTTGTCATTAGAATTGTCTTACCCTTGTCTTATTAACACTTTATAAAAGTAAAAATAAATCTGTACCAGTTCAGAGATTTCCAGTGTAAAGAAGAATTTCTTTTTGTATAGAGCTCATCTCGGATGTAAAAGTGTGAGAGAAATCTTTAAACTTTTGATGTAAAGACCATATTCAAACAGCGCAGTCTCTATCTGGTTTTCATATACTGAAGCCTGAGATTTCAGTTAAGCTGTTAATTTTTTGTATGTTTTAACTCTTTTAAAGGAGAAATTGGCATTAGTACATAAGAAAGAGGTACTAGTATAACACAGCCTACTACACATTTTACGCGAATGAATATCCGGGAACTTTTCAATGGAGTAGCTAGCGAATTTTGTTGGCAAAGGAACTCTTCCCAACAATAACGTATTTTTATGGTTGAGTAAAGTAATTCCTTGATACTTGTCTGGGATCACAGACCAAAGAAAGCTGTCCATAAAGGGTAATTGTGGGGTTTCGGATGTAAATGTCCCAGCGCTTCAAGCTGGCTACGTCACTGAACATCATCTTTAACTTTTAAACATACGAAGTCACAAGCCATTAACTGAATGAGGCACAATTACGAAAGCACAGATTTAGCAGCAGTTAGCTTTTCCCTTTACTCTATTAGCAGAACTAATCTTGAGTCAAAGGGAGGTTTAAGGTCAGATCAAGTGACACTATTATCAAACAAATAATTGTGGTGAAAGTATTTTGGACATTCATTGATAAAAAACACTACACTACAGAGTGCTCCTATTGCCGTAAAACATCAAAACCAATTTCTTCACAAACTCCCCAAATGCCAACAACCACAAAAAGCTTCCTCGCGCGTTCAAGAGAAAGCAACCAAACATGTAGTGTCAAGCTTCTTACGGGGTTGAACTTCAAATGGGTGTTCAACTGAGTATGTACCTGACAATGGCAGGTAAGAGTCAACACCCAAATATCTCCAGTACAACTTGGAGGATACCAACTGAGTCATAAAAATGAGTTGAAACTTTTCTCTACATTATAAACAGACTATAACAGAAGCAGTGTGTTTTAGGATAGATCCTTTGATAAAAGTAAGAGAAAATGAAACATTACGACAAGTATAAGTAGGAATCCTAAATAGCAAATTATTACTGTATTCGTCTATCACAGTCTTGATTCTACCATTGACTTGATTCGCAGTTGAATAGATATTAATTTGCTAAAACTAGTCTAGAATTTGAGCACAAATATTTAAATATAAAAAAGAAACTGTGTAATTCGACAGTGCTTCAGGCTTGTGATTTACAACTCTACCTCCTTCAGATCATATCATATCTCTGCCTGATAGCCTTGTGAATAGCTGGTCAACTGGTGGATGCGTTCTCAGTTGTTACCCTATCTCTTTGAGAGAGGTCCTAATCTTACTTAGCTAGCGAACTATCCCTTTAAATAACTGTTGGAAGGTATAAGATCGTTAGTTTTAGGTGTGGCCTGAAATTCCTCAGCAGTGGCATTTTCATTGACTTTAGCATAGGGATAGCAACTTCAAGCTCTGCGAGGAGACTATGGGAACCTTCTAAGTGGGTCCTCATACCACGAACTGTAAACTAGCCTTAGTTCACTCACAACTATCGCTGTAATTAAAAGATGCAGATGAGATACGTACAAGGAAAAATAACACAGTTCTTGTAGATTACATTGTCTGTACGATAGAACGTTGTTTACGGAATTTCACTTGCCGCTTTTCATTGACAATAGTAGTGAGCCGAAATTATGAAATCACTCGGATAGTAATAAACCTTGTTTATCAAAGCGCCCGACTTAAAAAGACAAATCGTGTTTGACCAAAAATAAAACAATGAAGCGTAGAAAAGTTGTTAATGACTAAGCATTCAATCTCAAATTAAAAAGGCAAGAATTCAATTATCACCATTCGTCTTTCTTTTATATTAGAATTATTTACATCTTTCATTTTCAATATCTTACAAAGGTGTCAAGTTTCTCTTACTATGTACAATCTCGTGTAATTCATCAACAAAAATGTTAATGCTAAAATCTTGTGTTTCTAGTTAAAAACGCCGATAAGGTGCTACTCTAAAAATTTTTCCTGTAAAGTGTATTGGTACAGCTACATATTCAAATGCTCTATACTATGAAATCTAAAAGATCTGTCTTTCTCTCTTTGCGGTACTATTGGTATAGGTAGACAAGGGTCCCTTTTTTTGTATAAAATTGCAAAGCAATTCTGGTAAACTTTTGCCTTTAAAACGTAAATATTTATGTCTTGAGTTGAGTTAAGTTGTCTTCTTTGCTTAATATCCTACGTATTTTTGAGAGGTATAACGGGTACAGTCTGTATCAGATATTATCCATTATCTAGCTTTCCATGTCTCAATATAAACAAATACCATGCTACTCTTTAATGTAATATTTCTCTTACAGTGCACTGTTTATTTCTCTTCGTCTTTATCGGTCGTATTTACAAGGTCTGTTTCGACGAATAACTCTTTAATGATGTGCTAATACTTAATGGCATCTAACAAGTCTGCAAATACTTCCGAGACTAGCAGGTTACACTAAAAACAGTTATGGACAATAAATACATCTAATATATTCTTATTTACAATAATTAGAAGCAGGCCCTTTGGTAATATCACGTGGAGATATTGCCGTTATTAACAATTTAATGGAAGAAATATTCACATGGGCGTTTTGAGGAAACAGAGGATCCATTACTCTGTAGTATCAATGCAAGGTGCCAAAGACTACTGCTTAGAAACGCAGAAATACTGAACCAAGTACAGGAAAGGGCTCTCTTAGCGTAAAATATGCCAGTTTTGCATTCTCGTAGTGTTCTACATGGCAAAACCGAACCCTAAAGCAGAATTTCGTAAAATCACGATGGTGTCCTAATAAGCATAGATTAAAAATCGCTAGGTTGAGACATTAGTCATGTTAAAAGATGGGGAAAACACATTATTCCTTTACTAAAGGATTAAAAACCTCTGAAGGTTAAAGGATATAGAATAGAAACGTATGTCTGTTTTAATTACAAGATGTAAGCTACTGAATGTCTTTCATACTGTGTAGAATAGCTTAATCATATATTATGGACTCTCCCGTCGATTTCGACTTATAATGATTATATCAACATAATGATATACTATATAATAATAAAATCATATACACATTTGTATATTTTATCGGTATTTTCTACCAATGACATTAATTTCAGTACTTAACGTGTTATATGTAAACGACGCTGTTATCGTTTTAAAGGTGTTTGCCACTCATTGACCATAAAAATTAATAGAGGCGTCCTCTAAAAATTTTACTGTAGAGTTGCCCAAACGTAACTTTAATAGTTTAATTTTGGGGGCTATATTCTCGTTGCCATTGGACCCTTTGGCTCTTACCTCTGTTAACAGTTGTTCTTATTGTCGCTGTTAATGACAACCTGGAATTGATATTGCTGTCTTATAGCCATTCTCTGGGATTGCATACTCCAACAAAGCTGATAGATGGTTGATAGCAACTTTGTTTTAACGTTGAGGCATAATACAAGCAGACGCGTTATGATGCGCTGATGATGTCTTGGACTTGTATTTCTTATGGACATGATTTGTCTCCCTCGTCGCTAGTCGAAGCACCATCTTCACTGTCTTCTAAAAGTTCTTTCAAGGAGTTGATATAGTATTTCGCTAGTCTTAAGGTCTCAATTTGAGTGAGTTTCTGTTCGTTTTTATACGGTGCTAGAAAGGATGGTATAACGCCTCGAAGTACGTCAAATGCTCCGTTTAGCCGAGCCTGTCTTTCTCGTTCGCGTTCATTACGCCTTAATTGTCGCTGTCGCTGGACTGCTTTTGGTACACCCATGCGACATCGCTTTGATTTTTGACAACTGGAGGTTGTACCTTCTAAAGAATTCTCGCTTCCGGAGGACAGGATAGAGGTAGGAGATGTACAATATTCCATTTCGTTTCGTCCATAGTTTCCCATGACTTGGTACAAATAATTATCAAATATATACTGCGATGGATCTGGACTTTCGGGAATGCTCATTTGTTGCATGGGATGTAGTTGGTTCAACTCGTTTTGCCATTGATAGAAATTCATCTAAGAATGAAAAAACGAAGATATATTTATCAACTTTTATTAGCAAAAAGACCACCGGGTTGTCCTATGCTGAGACAAATGTTCAATATATAACACTTACTCTAAGCACAATAGTGGAAATCTTATTAAGCAAAAACGTTAAAATCAAATCAAATTACGTTTACTACTACAGAAAAATTCTTCTATTACAGTGTACATTTGTTCGTTTTCTTTTGTAAACTCAAAAATTCATTATTCATTTTCGAGGCTGAATCACGATCTAACATATTTTTATCAAAAATTATATAGCTAACAACACACGACTTTCTACCTCGTTTCGAGCTTTATTTCTGGCAATTTAAAGATTAAATTATTATTTCACGTCCAATCGAAGGGCAATCGAGTAGCAATTTAGTAGAAATCGAGTAGAAATCGAATAGTAACCGAATAGCAATCAAATAGCAATCGAGTAGTAATTGAAGCAATCGAGTAGCAATCGAAGCAATCGAGTAGTAATCGAAGCAACCGAACACCAATCGAATAGCAATCGAGTAGTAATCGAAGCAATCGAGTAGCAATCGAGTAGTAATCGAAGCAATCGAGTAGCAATCAAAGCAATCGAGTAGCAAGCGTGTACTAAAACGTAAGAGTAGCTTTGTTCTCCAGAAACAATACATAGTCACACTAGTTTTCTTGCGATTTGTTCTAATGAAAAATGGAATAAACTTTGACAATTAATCGGAATGTTAAAAGTACTTAAGTGAGATACCTTGCTATAGAAATTAACACGATAACAGCTAACACAGTATTGCTACTTATCATTACCATGCTCTAGCTACACTAGCTATTGTTGAAAGGTTACTCGCATGTGACGTAATACTTACTACTTTTACTTAAACTTACATTTTAACTAACTTGTATAAATGTTCAGGAAAATAGGAAAATTTTTAGATTACACTAGTTAATGGTAGAGACATTGACTTTGTATAAACAATTTCGAATTTAGTTTACAATGATGGGGTAAAATACTTTTTAAACATTTTATTCGCATGTAAATGATTTGACTGCTTTCAAATGAGTCAAGTTTTAAAATTTAACTTCTTTCGGGCATATCATAACTG
>JAAAKM020004107.1:0-11962 GCA_010016025.2 Alatinidae sp. Z8VKAUB7J3 | reverse complement strand
GTTTCGTTGCACCCTCATCAGAATGGCTCATGCAAAGAACGAGTTGTTCAAACATTCATGCATCATTTATGATAACTCACAAACAAAGAAAGGAATTGAAGCAAAAATTTGTCGACCACTGATTGGTCAATCTAATGATTCACTAATGATTTCGTTATTAAATATTATATATCTACAAATTTTGTAGTACCAGGAATCTTTTCCGATCTTTGAGAATTATATAAATATAAATATATATATCATTTTATGAACTGAAGAACATATTAATCTCCTGATTCCTGATTATATACAACTCATTAGTAGCCCTAACTAATTTTTTTTCCCCTTGGTATTGTAGCATTGGGCAGTGTTTCAGGATGTATCAGAAGTGTTCATATTAGTTCCTGCTCTTCTGGGATTAAAAGGAAACTTGGAGATGACACTTGCATCAAGGTTATCAACAGCTGTAAGTTGAATGGCAATGCACTACTTCAATTAACGAAAAAAACTTTGTTTATCAATGAAAAATTATATACGACCTTAAATCATGTAAGTAGTTAATGACAGAAACCAGTGTCTATTACATATTTGATATATATATATATATATATTTTAATGTAACAGTATGATGCATAACTTAATTATAACCTTTACTCTCAATGCTTTACAAGAACAAAAATATGTCAGTTACAAGTTTTGCTTCATACACCTAAAATGCCCTTCAAGTTTTTATTTAACCTTTAAGTGAGATTATGGAAGTGAAGACTATATATATACCTTTTTGTCTGACGAGTGCTAATTTGCTGCATGAAAGTATGTCTGCATAAAAGTAAAACCAAGCATGACTAGTTTAACTATGACTAATGAGACAGCTTTTGAAGTTTAAATATTTATGTACTATTCCGAAAAAAAATTATATATATATATATTTGCTATGTGTCTGCTGAGTGCTATGTATCTGCTGAGTATATATATATATAATGCTTGATGGCTCAATGGTTGAGGCATTGGTTTAGTAACCATGAGATTGTGGGTTCGAATCTGATCTGGTCAGCGCCGTTAAATTGCAAGCTATTGTGGTAATGCTCCACTCTTTGAGAATTATATATATATATGATTGTCAAAGATTGGAGCACTACCACAATAGCTTCAATTTAAGGCTGTGTGTATGTGTCTGTATGTGCATGTGTGTGTGTGTCTTTATGACAAGGTTGTTTATCTTTTTTATGCAGTTTAGTAAAATGCTTAATAGTTCTCATTTTTATCTGTTTTGCAGGCAAATGTAGGTAGCATGGACTGCATAAAGAAGCAAACAAGTCTGATTGTTGGCAACATGGTGTTAGTACAGGTATGGATTTTTCAAGATTAATCTGGAGTCACTACATATTACATCAAATCAACCAAGACATTCCTTTGAAAATTTCTTAATTTCTATTAAATTTATGTCATTAAGTGATATGCTTTGGGTTTTATCATGGGGATGAATATGCAAAGCTGTTGAATGTAAACTGAATATTACTATGCCAAAATAAGGGTATATATATATATTGTTGTTTTTGTTATCCAAATATTCCTAGATGCACATTATTTAACATATGATCAACAATTTATTTCTGATGACTTGTTCTTAAGTCTTTGTCACAAGAACAAATTTGTGTTTCTGTTTATACAGATGTTTTGTTATATGACATACCATATTGTGCTTATCAAAGTTATATACCTTTTAATCTTAGAATGAAGTGAACATGTGAATGGAATATCTATTTATATGCTTGGCAATTTTTATACAGTGGTTGTGTTGCGAATCCCCTTATTTTGCACCCTACATTCCCATGCCTTGGGTACAAGTTACTCAAGAATCTGTTCTTTAAGGAATGGTGTATAACTGAATTAGCTTGCTACAACGAGATATGAAAGAAAGTATATATTATTGGGCTTTGTTAGGGACTAGATATATATATTTAGGACTGCATCATCTATATGTTAAGGGCTAATATAAATATGAAACTATGTTAGCTCCGATAAGCTTTTTAACAAGTAGACATTCTGTTATGAAAGGCTTGCACCAGTGGAGCCGTAAATTCTGAGAGTGCAAGCAGCGCTAAAATTTTGGAATGGCACAAAAAACAACTGGTAGTTCTGAATTTTATCGCAACTAGCATCAAAATCAATTTCCACTGAAACAAGCAAAACAAAATAGGCAGTGACTACAACTATCTCCAGATAGGCTGCCTAAACAAAATGCAAAAGTATGATACAAGTTTCATTAGTATCAGTCCCTAAAAATGACAAAATAAACTGGAAATTTCACGTAGAAAATGCTTAACGTAGCATTATTGCATATCAGAAACAAAGTTGAAACATTGACAAGGTCTGATTTCCAGTAACTTCTGCAAAACAAACTATCTCGTTCCAATTTTTCTAAATTTGTGCGAGTACACAAGAAAACAACCTGATACACGGCCTCGAAATGAGTCGGTTCTTATCTTCACATTGCAACTGATCATGTCTAAAAGCAACAAAGAAGTTACTGGGACATACTGATAAAATATGTTTGTTAAACGGGGTATGAACATGAATACGACTTACCATGGGATGGTCTACCACTTGTTGGAACGGACTTACCTGGTCATAGGGACAGGTTGGCAAGAAAAATACAATAGTCCTGCAACAGCTTATATATGAAAGTGCTGGATAATGGTACGTACTACTACTACTCCTTTTATAGAAAATGACACCCTACCAACTGTGAATACCTAAGTTTTAACTAATTACGAACAGGTTGGTAGCTGACAAAGTTGTTTTTCCATATAGGCCTACTCTCCCTATACTGTTGCCAATTCTATTCCATATGCAGTCAAGGAGATTCATTTGTATCATAGCTCAAAAATCATCGCGTATGTATTACCATACACAACAGTTTCTCACCTAAGATGACTTTTACCTTCCAAAAAGGTATACTCGCAAGGTCACGAGCAAAAACAAACTACGTACCCTTACCTAAAAACAGTGTATTAAAAAGCCTTCGTTTAAAACTTTCCTAGGTCAAAATAGTCATTGATAACTAAGTTGTAACAGTTTAGTGTTATCCGTTTACAGTTAGATGATAATTTGTATGAAAACTCAATTTATTCTCACAAGTGCATGGTTGATTCCTTGATTCCTCTAAGGACATAAGGCTAACCTTTTTAATTAGTGAACAAGAAGAGCATTAGAGATTCTTATGATATTGTTGGGCTTAAAGGAAAACTGTAGTTAATTTCGTTGGTACATTGGGGATGTATGCACCTTCTGAGAGAAGATGGCAAAGGTCCAGTTGAGAGAGCTTTGACATTTGGATTATATACAAAACATTTTGATGTGTGAAAAGAGAAGATGGAAGGTTGTGATGTAGATGAAAATGATATTGCAGGAGTGCTAAAGAGACTGGATATGTAAGATGCAACATACAAGGGGATAATATGATATACTTAACCTCTTGTGATTGAAATAACAGTAACTCCATGTTAGGATGGAGGGTGTTGAAACTAGTTGAAACTGAGATCATTTTGGCAGTTGTATGATGTATAATTTTGTAGGGAAGAATTCTGTTTTTTTTATTCTGCACTGCAACTGTATATAAATATTAAAAACATTTTGCACTATTGTAGTTTAAAGTTTAGGTGAATTATAAACTGGACAGTAGTAGTCTAACAATCTCCAGTTAAGCTACTTTCAATAGGTGTAACTTTTGTTCATTCTTAGCATTTTATTTTGCACATTCTTCACAGGCACAAGCCTTGGTGGTTGCAGCCTTAGCATCAGTTGCAGCAGTTACATTTGGATGGATCTTAGATGGCCATTTTGACATTCACCATGCCTGGTTGCTCTGTGCAAGTAGCCTAATGACAGCATCTCTGGCTAGTGCTATCTTAGGTGGTATTATGGTTGGAGTCATACTTTTGTCAAGGAAAATTGGTATCAACCCAGACAATGTTGCTACCCCAATTGCAGCAAGCCTGGGTGATCTAACAACTTTAGCTCTGCTGGCAGGGATAAGTTCGTTTTTGTACAATGCAATTGGTATGTGTTTAGCGTAGAAGTGATTTTACATAATGTTGTTATTTTCAACAATCCCTTTTCTTTTCTAAGAACTCACTGCTCCACACTATACTATGCAAGTAGTAAGGTGATTCATTTTCTGGCTTGTGTCTGTTAATTATATACAATATTCACTACAAAAATGTAAAGCTCTGGGATACTTTGCACATGTAATAAGGTACAAGTAGCCAACGTATGTTTGTCACTATATGCCCCTTGGTAAACCACCATAAAAGTGGCTCTTCAAAAGATGACTGCAGAAATTTTGTTAAATATTCTGAATTTGAAGGCTCTATTCTGAATGTTCAGGGGCTTGGCACAGTACCTTCATAAGTTGAGCCGATGGATATTTGAATCTTGACAATAGAATTTAGGGGTAATAATAAATTTATGGGGCTAATCCTGTAATAGAAGCCCCTTGTCTACAGGGCTGTACATAATACTGGCACATTTGGATTGTAGCAGCAGTATGTAGGTTGTATTGTAACCAACAGTCCCAAGCAAACTCCTTAATTTACCTCCTTATTACTACACAGTTAGCTGTGTGTGTGTGTGTGTGTGTGTGTCTGTGTGTGTGTCTGTGTGTGTCTGTGTGTGTGTCTCTATATGTGTTTGTCTCTGTGTGTGTGTGTGTGTGTGTATGTATGTATGTGTGTGCCTGTGTGTGCCTGTGTGTGCATCTGTCTGTGTGTCTGTCTGTGTGCCCGCCTCTGTGTGTCTTTGTCTCTGTGTGCATCAATGTGTCTGTCTCTGTGTCTGTCTCCCTTTATGTGTGCCTGTGTGCCTGTGTGCATGTTTGTGTGTGTCTGTGTGCATGTTTGTGTTTGTTTGTGTGTGTGTGTGTGTTGGTGTGTGTCTCTGTGTTTGTGTGTGTTGGTGTGTGTCTCTGTGTTTGTGTGTGTTTGTGTGTGTGTCCGTGTGTCTCTGTGTGTGTGTAGTGCTGTGTCTCTGTGTGCGTGTAGTGCAGCCTAAGATGTCAGGTTATGGAATGAATTCTTGCACAGCTGGCACTCTGGGAAGTATGTGGAGTGTGATCAATGTTAAAGAAGTAATGAGTTTATATTTTAGTGGCTATGCTCATTGCCCAATAAGCCTGCAACCATAGGTTTACAGCCACATCACTCCTACTACCTTTCATATAAGAAGTTTGTTTCTGATGAAATCAATGATTGAAGAAAGAGTCTGTTTCTCAATTAGGAACAAATTATCTGCCACAAACATGCATGTCTCTATTTAGATTCATTCTTGTAGTGCACTTGCTTTCTCGCCTTGTAGGTACTCACTACTGGATTGCACCCTTATTATCTTTGTTATGTGTGGTTTTATTGCCAGTTTGGCTATACATTTCCCATCACAATCAGTTTACTCATAATGTGCTGTACACTGGTTGGAGTCCAGTCATAATGGCCATGTGTATAAGCAGGTATGATGTTATTTTTGCATATTATTATTTTATGAATGTCTGCCTTCAGCTCTAGTAAAATGGTCTTGTAATCACCTACAGTTACTCAGTCATGGACCCAGGGGGGGTCTATGGGTCCACCCTCTGCTCCAGCCACTGATAATTCTTAATGATCAGACTTCTACAATGTATATACATCAAATGTATGGCTAGTAATGTCCATGTCGAAGCTTTCATTCACAACTATGTCTTAGAACAACTAGATATTGAAAGTCAGAAAATAGAACTACTAAAACGTTTGCACTGAGATCATCAAGTAGGAGTTAGATTGGAGGACTGACTCAGTAAGTGGACACATTAAGTTAGGAGTGTGACAAGGCTACCTCCTTGCTTGGGGCCTCTTTTCCATTTATACAGAAATAATCATGAGAAGATCATGGGAAGTTAGAAAATATTTATCTAGAATTAACAAGTATGAAGTTCAACATCATGTGTGTGTGTGAAACAAGATGGAAAGACTGTGGAAAAGTTGCTAGTGAAAGTACACTTTTATTTATGCTGGAGCACCACTCCACTTAGGAGTGTAGGTCTTGCAATAGACAACCAAACAGCCTGAAGCTTGCAGTGCTGTTAGACTGTCTAAAAGTTTTCCGGGTGGTGATCTTGAAAATGACCACATCCCAGTAATAGCAATGATGAACGTTAGACTCAAAACACTCAAAAAACATAAAACACCATCCAAGCTAGACTACACCCAGCTTTGGAATAATTACAACATCAAGACTGAATATGCCATTAGTGTACAAAACACATACGATACTCAACTAGCAGAGGCACTGGACAATTGGCCAGCATTTTGGGAAGCTCTAGTGTCAGAAAGTCAAAAGATGGAGAAGTACTGGTTGAGAAAGAACAAATACTAACAAGGTGGGTGGAATACATTGGGGACCTATTTAAAGACAATAGAGGAGAAAAGCCACAAATCAAGAAAACCATGGAAGGCATACCTGTTGGAGGGTCTGAGGTATGTGCAGCCTTAAAGAAAATGAAGAAGAACAAAGCAAGAGGGCCAGATGAGGTTGTGGTAGAAATGATCCATGGTTTGGACGACTTCGATATTAACACCTTGGCAAAAATTCTGAATGAGATCTATGACACTGGTCAAATCCCAGAATATCTACGCAAACCAGTCTTCATCACTTTGCCCAAAAAAGCTGGAGCCATAGACCGTGAACTTCACCGCACAATCAGTCTGATGAGTCACATAACTAAAATACTTCTACACATACTAATGAGCAGAGCCAGGAAGTCAATCAGACCGCAAATCAGTCAGGAACAGTGTGATTTCATTGGAAACTCAGGGACAAGCTATACTTATCTTAAGAAGTCTAGCTGAAAAAGAAATAGAAATACAAAAAGATCTCTATTTGTGCAATATGCAGCTGGAAATTTATAGAACCTTTCCCACAAATAGCGGGTCAGATCCTCTTCTCTGTGCGAAACATTTTCTGGATTCTTCCCAGTTATGACTGTAATCGGACAGCCCTAGTGTTTTTAGTTTAATCCAACAGCAGACACGGAAGTGTTTCCTTGTTTAAAGGATTACTTGTGCGTTAGTCTCCAGAACATAGAGCTGACTAGAGAGCATTTCAAACGATATGTTAGTTTGAAAATTAGTAGAGAAAGTAAAATATGACACTACCAGGATGCAAACTGGGAACCGCACGTGTTGTGGTGCTGTACCAAGAAAGCTACGGCATCATTTTTTCCACTAGTCAGACAGTAATTTACTGTAGTTATTTGGAGCAGTGCAAATCTTTAGCGCATCGACAAGGAACACTCAGGGAGGTTTTGTAATTAACAACTACAGAGTCGTGTCAGGTCAGTGCTCTATTAAAGTTGTACTAGTTAACGATTTCCTCGCCTAACTCTCCAAGGAATCTGGAACTCTGAAAATATACCAAAACTCACAACATGTTTTCAAACTGTAAACCGCAGGTCATTATGTCACAAGGTTGACCTATAACACGTCACTAATACCTAGCGTCCATAGCGTCCATAGCGTCCATAGTAGACAAATAGTTGAGACTGGAGATGGATACTATGTAATCACTATCCATGAATTTCAGCTTCAGGGTTTACCAAGCAAACTACTTATTTGTTGACCATGGTATCTAGCCTCAATACTAAGGAGTCGAGTTACAAAAAGCGTGTTGTCTTTAGGATGTATTTGCTGGTTTAGAAAGTGATCTGTGAGATATGGTTTTAGTAATAAACTTTCAAAACTATCAGATGTGCTCGTGATAGATCGTATGTATTCAAACACGTACGTTTCGACATCCAAACAGAGTGAAAGGGACGTCAGAAATAGAAAAAAATAGTGTATGATTAACGGTTTAAGTTTCTTACTCAACTCGATTGAGCATGTCCGGATGCTTCTGGCGGTATCCCACCTAGCTGTCCGCACAGCTGGCAACTTGAGGGTATAGTCAGTGCTGGTTAATAAATGCCTTTGGGGGGGTGACAGACGCTGTTGCTCGTCTAAGGAGAGCTTCTGCTAAGAGTCTTTACTTCTCATTTTATCAACGCCTAAATAAATGGGCGAAAACGTGGCTGAATGTTCAAAGTAAATGTTCAGAAGGAGACCGAAAGATGAACAAGTTGCTACACCCTCCTATAACTCATAGTTTTCGGAAACACTGCCACGTCACAGTTTAGGTATAAGAATTTCATTTCTTGTACAGTTAATTTGTGTTCACTCAAATATGCAACAAACAGGATACACACAGAAAACGACTGCTACCACCACTGAGATAATCTAAAACAGTAGAAACAGAGTATGGATAAAACCTTTCATCAAAAGGGATAACGGATAAAGTTTCACGCATTGGCCAGTAATCTCATTCTACACACTGCCGTCATATTATAGACGACTTTCGGGTGACTTTATAATCAGATGTAGATAGTAACTTGGTGTGCCCTCTCTTGCCAAACAAGCCCTATTTGGGGGTAGTATTGAACTAGGTTCAAGGTTTGAAAAGGGTCATCCCTTAACTGCTTTAGCAAGAGAAGGGAATAAAACAGAAATATAGTTCAAAACGGGTCTAGGCCGTTAAACGTCACTTTGATGTTTTCGTATCGCGTTGTCTTAATTACTTCATCTGATTTCTATCAGTCAAATGACGTTTAGCAAACAATCATTGTATACTCCCCCCACCCCCAGCCATTACCACTATTTTAGCCGGGTTCGTAAAATAGATTTAGCAATATCTATGATTATGAACGTGGCCAAAGATGAGGTAGAGCACTGACATCTATGATGGGCTCCTGTATCTTCAGACGGACCATGGTGGCAGCGTGGCATGCGAGGAGTGTAGCTCCAAATTTTGAATTTGTCACATGTCAGAACCGCTAATGCGCTTATCTAAATAGTTTCAATGTGTTGTTAGGATTACATATCAAGCTACCAATATCATACGCGCAAGATTTTTTTTCCCATAGGTTTGATAATGTATGTTTTCTCTGACCCATTTCTAGTGGAGGAGGTCTGATTCTGAGTTTTGTAGTGGCAAGATATCACGGTATTGCTGTCTTCAATCCAGTTATAAATGGTAGGTATTTACTTCAGTAGTATAATTGTCAAGTTGGGGGTTCCTAATCGTCCGAGTCACTTCATAATATGTAGATAGTGTCAAAAGTCCTTGGCGAGTGATACGTTTTTATAACAAATTGTACCATATTTGAGATGGCAGTGTTTTTATGTAAAACCCTTTTGTAAGAAACTCTGGTGAAAGACCTCTTAACTTCAAGTAATTCAACTAGTTAGCCTTGTTGAACAGATGAGCATGCGTCAGGCCGTATAGCAATAGTACACTCAGATATCTCATTTTATCGGAAACCATTCTTGTTGCCAATGACATATTAATGCCGAGAAAGAGGATTCGTTACTTTTGCAATATGAAGGTATATATCTAGACGTTCGTTTGCGACAAGGTTTTGATCGAGAAGAGAGGATTTGAAATGTTAGTTTTGAGTAGAACACTAGAGAAATAGAAAAGTATGTCACCACCTGGGATCGAACCCGTGACC
The DNA here is from genome assembly GCA_010016025.2 of Alatinidae sp. Z8VKAUB7J3. NCBI lineage: Eukaryota > Metazoa > Cnidaria > Cubozoa > Carybdeida > Alatinidae > Alatinidae sp. Z8VKAUB7J3. Next base: position 2,412 of record JAAAKM020004107.1, on the reverse strand, counting down.
CACGTTTTCGCGACGTGCGCTCTACCAACTGAGCTAGGTGACCTCCGCTGTTAACACACTTTTTATTTCTCTAGTCGCCACATTAGCTCCCAATCATCCACCGGTGGACATCGACATCAAGCTCTACGCAATTGGAGACCAGCCTCTCTGCGCCATGTGACTTGACCAAGGAAAAACTGCCATCCGGCCTGTCATCAATCCAAAGCTCATTAAGTTTGAAAGTATCATCGAGAAGAGAGGATTTGAATTGTCTCCAATTGCGTAAAGCTTGATGTCGACGTCCACCGGTGGATGATGTGGAGCTAATGTGGCGACTAGAGAAATAGAAGTGTGTTAACAGCGGAGGTCACCTAGCTCAGTTGGTAGAGCGCACGCCGCGAAAGCGTGGGTCACGGGTTCGATCCCCGGTGGTGACATACTTTCTATTTCTCTAGTGTTCTACTCAAAACTGACAAGGTTTTGGTACCAAGTTAAGCCAATTTTAGATGTTATGAAACCAGTATAAACTGACATACGAGTCAGTAAAGGTATTCGGATGTATTTGTGAATTGTCACGCTTGGTAAACCGTCACCTAAATGATCGACTAAGTCGTTCATCTACTAGTTCTCATAGCAGTATCTATAGTTCGAATTCGGAGGAGTGCTTTGCCTCGAGTACCGTATTTCCTCTAGTTATAGATCCCCTCTAATTATAGAGCCCCTCCAATTATAGACCCCTTTTTCGCATCATGTCAATTAATTATAGACCCCCTCTAATCATAGACCCCCTCTAATTAAAGACCCCTTTTAAGGTGCCTACAATTAATTACGGACCCCTCTATCTATATGAAAACGGCAGATATGGATTTTGTCTTCTTAGGACAGTCTCTCCACGAAAATCATTGTTTAAGTCTTTCAAGTTCTGTGCACTCACTCTACCCGTTGACTGCTCTGATGATGACACAGTACATTGTGTTAAGGAAAATCAACCGTGCGAAAAAGGTGTGTAACGCCTCAAGAACCAATTCAGCACTCTGAACGAGCCTTTTCTTGGAAATCCATTTGTGACCACAGAAAGAGAACGCGAAATGTGTGCTTCTGAACATTTACGTATTGACAATGATTCAGACTCAGATATCGAGGTCTGTTGAATTTCCACTGAATTTATGCAAACGGTTTTTCGTTTTGGCTGTAATTCAGTGATGAAAAGGTTATTGGTGTAAACTATAAATGTAATGATGAAAAGTATAAATGTACTTTCGTATTCTTTCTTGAAACTCTATATGCTCTTTTTTTTAAAAACTTTGTTCTGGAAATTAAAGACCCCCTCTAATTATAGACCACTTCTAATTATAGACCCCCCCCCCTTGTGGTGCCCTCAATTAATTATAGACGGGTCTATAATTAGAGGAAATACGGTAGACTAATAATTGATCTTAATCAGTCCTGTAATGATATCCCATATCTTGACCAATTGATGTGAATCATTTTCCAGTAAGTTAAGGAAGGTGGTGACACTGTGCACAAAACCATATAGAAATCTATAAACCAAATGAACTTTAAGCTGAGAGATCTGAGCCCGCTAACCACCTCGTATGGATTGTATCACTCTACCTCGTTATTCAGATAGCGGTTTCCACGTCTCAGATTTGGTGATGTGAGAAATTTCTGATATATGCAAGAAGGAAACTCAACAACAGTAGTATTAAGTGAAGCGTATGAAAAAATGGCAAAGTAGTGCCGAAGTATAGTGTTCCAAGCTCGCTGTGATGCTGTAGTGACAATTCCCTATTCTATTTCGTGTAATTCGTGTAATAACTTTCATTGTGACCCTTTCCTTTTCATAGGTGTAGGAGGCAACCTTGTCGCCGTTCAGGCAAGCCGAATTTCTACCCATTTACATAAGGTATCAGTCTTAGGAAAATTACCTGCTGGAGTGAAATATGGATGTTTGCACTCTTTCTGCGTCTCAGGTAGGTTGCCCCAATTCATGAGTCTTAAGACACTTTGATAGCCCGATACATCCAGAAACGTCTGTAGCCTACATCTTTTTTACTCGTTTGTTTCTATCATGCCCTCCATTAAATCCTTTAACTTGTTCCGTACACCTGCCCGACTGTATTGCGTAAAATTCTATTTTAGAATAAACGATGGATTACTGTAGAAGGTGTGACTGCAGTTATTGAAGTTTGGAAGTTTGGAAGGATATTCTAATTCATGCAGTCTCTACGAGTTTTATGGATATATCTTGAATGACTTATTTGTTGTACCAAGACTCTAAGCCAGGGGTTCTCAAAGTGGTCGATATTGACCCCCAGGGGTCGATGGGGCCATCCAGGGGGTCGATGAATACCCAAGGGGTCGAATGGGGGTCGATGAATATCCAGGGGTCGAAAAGGGGTCGATGAATAACCATGTTCCCGTCCTGTAGTA
>JAAAKM020004106.1:0-11963 GCA_010016025.2 Alatinidae sp. Z8VKAUB7J3 | reverse complement strand
TGAGTGACCAGAGTTCGATTCGACATAGTGGTGTCAAGGTTCACTCAGCCTTCTATCCTTAGTCAGTGACATGAGTAAGCTCAAAGTGACAATGACTTTGTATGTCCCTTTGTTGTGGATCTCCTACATTACATATGATCAAAATGACTGTTTTATACTTTAAAAACTAGGTTAACTTCTTATGCCCTATTGTTAAGGATATATGTAATAACCATGCCTTTGTGTCTTTTACATATGACAGTTATTTAACAGGTATTTTCAGGAACCTTAATACCATACAATCATTTGCTTCCTCGTCATGACTGTGCATGAAGTTGTTAATCGTCTATCTTTGAAAGATGACAGTTAAATCTGACAACTCTTTGCTTTTGATAATGTTCAGGGTTTACTTTCATTGCCTTGTCCTGCCATCTGCTTCTTTATCACAGCATCCATGGATTATTCTACAGGTTTGTCACAACACCTTCCTCTACTCTTCTTTCTTGGCTGGGCCCAATCTTGTCACACCCCACTTCACCCTGTCACCATTAATCAACTGTCTCCATATATAATTCTATGGTTATCACCAGAATCACCAATATCACCTGAATCATCATCATCATCACCATCATCATCATCATCATCATCATCATCATCATCATTATCAACATCATCATCATCATCATAAGAAGACTAGTTTTTTCATGAAAATTTGTTTGGCAATGTAATCTTATTCACAATTTCAGGAGAGAGATGTATATTATCACATTGGCTTACCTATCATTCAACTAAAATGACTGGTATTGCTTGCAAGATTTTCACAAAGGGTGCACAAAATTGTTAGCAACAATGCCTGTGTCAACATAGTGTGGGGTACTGATATATGCTAGTATGAGGTCATTCCTAGGAAATTTTGAACGGGGCCAAAATATATGTCATGACCTCTGGTGATCTTGAGGGGAAGGGGGTAATTTCCACAAACTTCATATCTATTTATAAGTACTCATGACTTATCACTGTCATTACAAACAACACCACTAATATCAACATGCCAGTATCTATACAGGCATTTGAAATAAAAGTGAGCAAATGGAAGCCAACTAAAATGCTACTGGGAACTAGATAAAGGTGACCTTAAATATTTAAGGCTATAGAGTTGTTAAAACATATGTGATTCTGCTGACATAAACATTACCTTTAGTGGCCTTAGGTTGCTTCTGTGGTGTATACTTTAAAGGATCATTCCCTGTTTCAAGTGATGCATCATCACCACCAAACAAAGATGCTAGCTTTGAGCTCCTACAAACAGGAAGATTGTTTGCCATACAATAGTTATGTTGAAGATGTCAAAGATTGGATAGACATTAATTATTTAGTCTGTATGTGAGCATCCACTAACAGAAGGCACTAGTGATGAGTAACAAAGGACTAGATTTATGTATATACATTCTTGCTTATTGCCTAAAAGTGTTGTAATTTCAATTAAGAGTATCAAAGCTGGTATAACAGAAGTGGAAAATACAATTAAGCAGCAGATTGTTTAGTGGGCCACAGGAGAGGATAAATGCTATATAGCTCTTCCAGGAGCTAGTGTGGAAAAACAACCAAGCTGTTAAACAATAGCAAGAACACATGTGTTGCTTTCATATTAAAACAAGATAAATCTGACAAATATATATATAAATATATATAAATATATAAATATATTTATATATATATATACATATATATATATTAATATATATTTCATACTTTTACAGAAATAAATTTCCTTCTCTAAACATTGTTTTTTGTACATAAGTTCTTCTAACTAAGGATAAATATGATAAATACATGAAGGGTAAAGCTACAGTTTTGAAATACGGCAATACAAATCACATCTGTTAAGAACTAGGCCTATACCTCCACATCCACTCCATGTTACCTGTTGTTGCCTTAGCCATAACCTTGTACTGTAAACAGGCCTCTCACTGGTTGCCCAAATTCAATCTCTTGTGTCACACAAATTCTGCTATTGCAAAGAACGACTGAAACCTTTCTCGTACACTGTGTTACTTAATAATTAGTTCACTAGATAGGCGTTTGACTTAGTGGTTCCGGTTTGAGTGAAACTTCAATTTGGTCCAACAGAAGCAAAAGTTCCTTCTTACAACAGGTAATTTGAGCTCAGGTTACTGTACGGATCGTTACTTTGTATGAAAAGGTTGGTCATGTTTACGCGTATTTCCTACATTATACAAATCACAACTACCCATTGAATGGACAACTCAGTTTGTTATTACTAACATCTGTGATGTGGAAAACGCAAGCTTGCCGACGGCACGAAGAAACGGCAGCAATGAGTCTGACGCCTTATCCTCCAAGTCCCTTCACGCTCATCGACAGAGATATGAGGAACGAACCTTCTTACCACATGAGTTCTCTTACACGAGGTAATTCAAAGGTTTAATTTACTTCCTGAACACAAATAAGCGGTATATTACCTGGCGTGATTGAATTATTGTGACTTATTGATTCACTGGATGTTATTCTCTTTGACTTACCCCCTAGGTGGTGCAGTGAAGTCCCCATCATCATCGTCGAGCGTAAACATTGTTCATCAAAAGTGCTTTAAGAGGATTGAAGGAACGAACTGTGTTATAGTCTAACCATCTGCTCCGTATATGCCAGTAAATTCTTAATATATTATAAATACGTCTATCGAACGAGAGATCAGTAGACTTCAAGTTGATGGCCTGATTTCAAGGACTTGAGCAGCTGAGAGGATTGTTGTAGCCTCGATTTCAAACAACAAGTAATGGAATGAGGGCTTTATTTGTGTATTCTGTGACGTCATACGTGGAAGTTTTTCGAAAAAAACTAGTAACTTCAGCACATACAGTACTCGTGTCGTCATTGATCTGCATTAGCAAGGCTCGCTTTGTTGAGTGTGTACTCTAGAAATCAAGCTTCAGAACAAAAAATCATCTGGGATCCTTTATTTTTAACATTAATTGAGAACAGAAGACTCGAAATGTTAGTTTTGGAAAAGAACACTAGAGAAATAAAAAATATGTCTCCACCGGGGATCGAAGCCGTGACCCACGATTTCGTGGCGTGCGCTCTACCAACTGAGCTAGCTGACCTCCAATGTTAACATACTCTATTTCTCTAGTCACCACATCAGCTCCCAATCAGTATTCTTTCCAAATTTATAACATTGCTCTGTCGTTTTGTGATCCAGCCATGGACCCGTAAAACTTTGATGGGACACACCCCATCTCAGACACACTGTACATAATATGGAGCTTGAGCCGCTAACTAGTGGCTCCAGTGGCGCACGCAGTGTTTTCAAAGTGTCATGACGTCCCTAAAGGTCTACTATAAACTCTCACTCCACCGCTGCGTCAGATTTTAAAAGGATGTTCTTCTTTTACTCATTCTATTCGTTCGTTCCAGTTATTAAGCACATTCTTTTACTCGTTCTTGAGTAAAAGAATGTGTTCCATAACTTGAACGTTCCTCTATAGGTCAGTTTTGTAAGGTGGAACTAGCACCATATCCCCTCGTTATGTTTCCGGAATGGTTAAGCAGCCTTTGTCACTTTTTATGCGCTAGCCAATAATCAGAGAGGGTGTAAATTTTTTAATCTATCCGTTTGTGTATGTGTGTTGGTCTATCCCTCTACGTGTGTCTTTATGTGAATCTGTTTGTCTATAACCTTTGTTTGTCTGTTTCTGTTTGTTTGTATGTTTATCTGTTCATCAAATCATACGCCCCTTTGTTTGCGTTTTCACCAAAATTCTATACCGAAAATTTCTTCTGACGGTGACTTGCACAAACCTCAGAATCTCTGCTCTTTGTGCTGGAAAGGCTACTCTTAGTGTACCGGACTAGAATATGCCATTCCTATCGAACTCGCCTCTCCGTAAGGTATCTTTCGATTTATTAAATTATTGGCTTTGGGATGGATAAAACTGCAATTTCAACTTTCCCCGCTTGTAGCTGTTCCGGGGGTCCCGGTGTATAAAGGGTCCGAGTCAATAACGGAACATTTTATTATGGTTATAATTGAAATATATATTAGTAATAATAAGTAAAATGAGTTTAACGAGCCTTGCTTGTTGACATGGTTTAATAACAAACTTTGACAGACTGATAACTTGAAAACGCTTCTTAAAAATTCTTTAACAACTCTTTTTCATTGCTAGTTGAAAATCTATTGAGAACTAACTCACATCAAGTGCCCTCTGGCATATAATGAAAACTTGATTGATAAGCTGTAGATGTGGCGCAAAGGCACACAGCGTTTTACATTTGACACAACAAAGCTAGAAAACTACAATCAAAACATCGCGCTTACAGCCTCCCAGCTGAAAGATTCAACTGTTCCTTCTTGTTCTCCTCTCTCTGACAATTCATTAAACACCCAGATATAAATAGAATATTTGACAGATAACAGGGTAAACAAACCCTTTTATAATAACTAGATGACAAAATAGAGGAATCGGACAAAAACTCAAAAGTGTTGTAAATCATTGCTTCTTTTTACTTAAGAATGGTTCATTACGCAAACAAAACTATTAAAGTAAAACAAAACTCGTCTTTGATGTTTGCAAACGCATGCGCTATTTAGAGAGAATTAGAGATTACGATAGGGAAATCACGCAGGTCTTCTCATGGTCTTCTTACTTGCAGAATGGTCTTCTCACTTGACCCAAGTTGTAGACCGTAAGGGTTCTGTAGTTATGGTCCTTTCAAGGGCAAAGTTTTGGATTCTGTTGACGAGTCTGTTGACTCGGTTTACATAGGTACATATCCAAACTTGAACGGATTCAAAATGATAGGCCTACGGATCTAAACTCATGCGGTTCCAATCAGGTGCGGATCCGAAGTGGTACGCAATGAAGCTGGCTCAGATCCAGACTCGTACGGATCCAAACTCCTGAGGATTCAATCGGCAGTGCCGATTTCAGGGGGTGCCGACTATGACGCGGCACAGGGCCCCGCGCCTTAGATGGAAATTTGGGGGCTCTGCACAGCTCATTCAGTACACTCAATGACACTGAAGGCGCCCCAAATCACTTTATGACACAGGGCCCCCTCTTGCCAAAAGCCTTCACTGCCAATCAGGTACGGGTACTAATTAGTACGGGTACAAACTCGTACAGACCCCAATTGGTACGGATTTAAATAGATTCGATTCCTCCTCAACACTTTACTCTAGGGTTCATTTGGATCCAAAGCCCAGCATGTAATTATTCCTATTGTTATATGAAATGCAGTGAAGTTCCGATCCGCCAGGTCCGCATCCGTAGCCATGTAAACAGGGCATTCGTGTCTTGGTTTACATGGTTTATATGAACTTTGAAAAAAGGATTTGTGATTTTGGAGAGGACTCGTACCTTAGGGAAATAGTACCCCCGAACTTTTTTACTGAATCTCTCAAACTAAATTTTTCGGATGCCTCGTAATCGATCTCTCTTTTCAATATTTTAAGAAACTGGTCTCCATTAAATCGTAGGAGAGACGCAGTCAGACGGTGACTGACTGCGTATGGCTGTGACCTCTTGTTCCTGTTCGGTCTTTCAATTATCTGCGACGGTCACCAAGAGTCGTTTGTTCGCAGCATGATTTTTTCAACTGCTCGGAAGATCAAAGAATACAATTTCTACTGCTGTAAACCATACTGGATGGAGTTAGGGGCATTTTATCTTTGTGTAAATCAACAAGAAATGTAAAAGTTTGTTGACGCTGAAACTTTAATTATAGAAAGTGTATGGACAACAACAATCGTCTTTAATAGACACTTTTCTGAAACCATCAAATATTAGGAAGAAAACGTTCCTTACTGGCCATTCCTCTACCAAGAGACTAAGTACCGAGGCAGTGAGGCACTAAGCACTAAAGAAAGTCACGTGCAATTATCCGAATAGATTAAAAACAATGCCACAAAAGCCGAAACGTTAGAAAATATCTTAAAAGCAAAAAAGCGAGGTAAAACCTTATACACTGTAGAGCGCGCAGTTTCCGTCATGGTGGAGGTAAAAAATATATACTATAAATCGGAGGAACAAACGTAAAAGAACGACTACATCTCTGTTTCGTGCGAAGGACTTTTTGCGACTAATTTTTCTTCACTTCTGACAACAATACAAGAACTAAACAAAAGACATTACGTATGTACGACACCAGGGATTCGATACTCAACATACCCAAGTTTATGAGGCGGTCTTTCCTTGCATAAATACTTGCAGTTATGATTAAATCAAATATACAGATTTTGTATATTCCTTTTCTGGTTTCAACACATTTTTTATGAAGCAATTATCAAACAAAGAATCTCTTTCATTTTATTTGATGAGATTAACATATCAATTATTTCGAGACGAGTCTGCTATCATCTAGGATTGCCAACTGTTGTATTTAAATGGTCAACTGTCCAATTAAGGTATTACTGAATGCACAAGGACATAGAGAAATTTATTACTGGTTTGAAATAGAGACCAGAAAACCTTTATTGCTAGCGCTGCATAATCAGAGGAATGAGGTCGTGTAGATGATTGACCAGAGTGAATTCTGTTCTCTCTGTATTATCTATGCTGCTGCTGACCTGTACCCTTTCTTAGATATAGGTAAATCTCAATATTAAACGGTTTACTGTCTTATTCAGAAGCTAAGAAGGGCAAAATTATTTCGGAGTGTGCAATTAAGGTCACTAACACAAACTTCCTCCTTTATTCTTGAGAGCTGTAGCCCTGGAAGTGACCGGAAGTGTTTAGAAAGCTCGTTTTCTACTCTGAAATATTTGATAAGGACTTGATCAGATGACAAAGTAAACATCATCGTATGTTCTGCTACTGAGAATTGTGAATGTGGCCATCTAGAGAACCTCATGTCCTGAGCGACTTTGCAAAGATATGACGGCCAGTTCCTCTTCTAGTCTCTTATATTCTTTCCAGGCTAACTCCAGGCTGGCATTCTCACATTGGATTTAAAGTTGGAGTATTCAAATTGAAGACCGAGTGTGGAGTTCAACATTGTCGAAGGCAGGAGGCAGGCTAATTGGGGCGGGGGGGGGTGTCAAATAGGCTGAATTTTTTCACATTCCACTACGATTCCTTTGTTCATTGTGTGGAAAGGGGTGTTTCGTGTCGATACGCATATCTTGCTGTTAACGTGACACAATGTCTGTCGCAATCCATTTCAATTTTGATAAAGATGAAATGTGGCAACAGAAAAAATTGAGATCTGGCAAATCTTGGAGAGCGTGGCCCCTTCTGCCTCTCTGTTCCCCTGTCCCTGGCAATACAAAATTGTGCCAAAAATGCCTTATCGTCTCCTTTTGCAGTGATTTTTGCCCTTCTCTCTCACTAACGACTTTCTACAGTACGGTTTTATCAATCCTAAGATGATGGCGGACTGAATTTTGAGAACATAATACAATTAGTCTAATCTGCCATGCTACAAAAAGGCTAGAGTTAAACCAAGCCGTGATCAGAAAAAAGTTTACAATGCCGCTGGTGATGCACAGCGTGGATTGCAACCAAAAAGCTGGTGCAAGAGAGAACATATCCGACTTAAAATTAATCATAAAGAAGAACATATTAATATTTTTTCGTCAATTATGCCCAGGCGCTCCATACTATGACATACAAAAAAGTGATAGGGAGTCTATTGAAAATTAAGTAGATAGAAGTAGCCATCGGTATGTTATCTAACCTTTTCTTGCAACAAGTGGCAGTTCTCTATGGTGGCAATAACGTTTTAGAATGGATTTATATGAAGAGAAGGTGTACGACAAGGCTTTCGAGGTGCGCTTAATATTTTTAAACGTTTACACTGAAATAACCTTAAAACAGGACCTGTATATGAAAGATGTAGTCATTAGGATAGAAACATTGACTATTTTCTTATGTTAACAATACAGTGTTACTTAGAGAAAGCTAACAGAGAGTTGAAATTGCTACAAGCATGTGTTGCAGAGAGGGGCGAGACTGTAGGACTGCAGATAAACCCACAATAACTGCATCAAACGGTTTTTAGGACCAGGAACACTCCAAGAAAAGGGATTACAGCCAAGGTGGTAGTAGAACTCACGTTTTTATAACTTACCAACTAAACGCAGCCCAAATAACTTGGTTAAATTTTGGTCGACGTAGGGGCAATATTCAGAAATTCCTCTTCCTAGCTAAAGACGTTTAGGTAGAGGAAGGTTCAGAAAACATTTGGATCACACTATTTGGACATAAGATAAAACAAATCAAGTTAATCTAGATCAGCATTTCTAGAAAATGATAAAAAGTTCTAGTGGCTCAACTCCGGACTAGAGACGTCACCTCACCTAAAATAATGTGGGCGACTCTCACCTGCCGTATCAATGACTTCCTAGTGTGTCAGCCCCCTCTGTTAAATTGGCGCGAAATTCTTAGAAGGAGGCTGTTGTTGTTCCTGCTTGTGGGGAAATCAAGTAAACAGAAGATGCAAGCAATAAACCCGTGGAAATAATGCATAATTTGTCAATAATTTAATTTACGGAACCCGTCAATTAAGTTTTAAATTCATAAGGATTTAGGTGTGTTTATTCTCGGGTCTTAAATTTTAACGACAAACATGGCACTTGTTGATAAAATGGCGGTCCTTGGTGTAAGAAGTTACTCAACGCAGGAACCAAGCGTCATACAATTTTATACACCTTTAACACTCATCGTTGGATCCAACGGAGCGGGGAAAACTGTAAGGGATCATTATACTTGATGTAAAACGTTTTAATATTACGATAATATCTTTGCAGAATTCTTCTCTTAGGAAATTTTACGGTAAGTTTTAAATTAACGATCTTGGAAAAGAGGTACGGAGGGACGACCAATGCCAATGGACTTGATGTGTCGACCTAATGCATATGGGGCTAGTATGTAATTGACAGTGTGCTGGACCAAGGCTAATATTGAGCCCAGTGTAAGTGCTTGTCATCAACACACGCTAGGGTGAAAACAATGCTATCACATCTGGCTGATAAACATGGGAACTTTCGCCCTCGTGTTTGAATCGCCAATTGCAACAATGATATGTACAAAGCTCTGTATTTGGAATTAAATATCCGTAAAAACTGTCAACTAGCTTTCATTAAATTGCCCATGGAATAAACTACTTTCGTTATATATTTTATTTAAATAAGGAGACATTATCGATGGTTTTGGAGAGGGGGCGGGGCGGTCGATGGGTACAAAACTGCAGTATCATATAGCTATATAGCGCCTATTGTAGGCCTATCTCTTTATAAGTATCAGTTACAATTTAAGTTGACTCTGATTAAGCTTGAATAACTACCGTAAGAAGGTCCCTAACGTTCTATGATGTAGAACATATCTAGTAGGTGCTGTAATTCAATGCTAAACGTTTTTGGTTGCAGTACCGTGTTTCAAGTCAAATAGTTTATTGAATGATGTTCGAGACATTCAGAAACACAATCTGCAACCTTTGACTTCATTGTTTTCTCTCTTTAAATTTTAGACTGTCATTGAAAGTTTAAGATATGTTACCACAGGTGACATGCCACCAGGAACAAAAAACTCTGCATTCATACATGACCCTAAGGTATGTGAAGTAAGTGTTATGTATAGCTTTAACCCAAGTAGGGATCAAATGTACATGTACATACAGGTAGTGAACATAACCATCATCCTCAAATGAAAAGAAAATTTGAATTGTCAAGTGCCTATAATATATGAGAGTGAAGCATTTAAATATCATGGACACTACTTGACATGTATCTTCAAGAAAAATCTCTTTAAAAAATGTTCACTTAGTGGCTCTGATCACTTCCTTACACACCTGTAGCGCGTGGAATAAAATGTGTGTACCTATAGCGCAATCATGTAGAGAAAAGAAAGGGACAAGAAAGATTACCTTGAAAATTGAAGGTGGTATTTTTGAGCTTCAAGGCTATAAAAATGGGATTATATAAGCTCAACAGCTTCATTGTGATATCTTGTCATTACTTGTATATACAAGCATAGTTTTAAATATGCTAACACTTTTTGACTAAGTGATTGCCATAGATGGCAGAGGTTATTATGTCTTGAATCTCTCTCTTTTTGTCACATGAATGATTTGATGATGGTATTTGTTTCCATAGGTTGCAGGAGAGAAGGAGGTCAAAGGTCAAGTAAAACTCAAGTTTAAGGATGTCATTGGCAATGACTGTTGTGTTATTAGGAGTATGACCTCCACACAAAAGGTACAGTATTTTTTTTAATGGTTTTTTACGCCTTGTACTCCCCTTTAACAGGGGCTAGGGCGGTGCCCATATATATGGGACTTTTGCAGAAGCATAGAGCACTTTAAGACTGGATGCCCTTCCTGTCGTCACCAATGGCCCCTCTGGGATTCGAACCCATACCCTCTAGCATAGAAGGCAAGTGAACTATCTACTGGACCACGGCGGCTCGAACATGTATTTTTTAAATGGAGTATTATCTGCTCCTCTGTTTAATTCTGTCACCATGAGCATGACTTTATCATGGATGAGTATTGAAAAGTACAAATCCAATCTTCTTCTGAAATGCATGGTTTTCAGGCAATATTAGTAAGTGTAAACCATTACTCCAAAACTTGTGGAGGATGCATTATTGGGAAACTGTATCATGATTATTATTTGATTAAGGACACTCTCTGATGATTCTTGGTTTTGACTTAAGAAGGAACCCTATTATTTTGGGGGGGTTGAATGATTATTTTATATGTACAACGATAATTAATATATTAATTACATTATATATATTAATAGAAATAAGGTACATTTTGAACTATGTCATAGTTTAGTTCAATATCACATACATTAAGCTTGTTGTGGAGTAGGTAGGTATCCTTTGATTAAGTTGTTGGTATTGCAAAATAGGCTGTTTAGCTTACACATAGACCTAATTAAGATCCTTGCACCACTATTTATGATAATGATGTAAGTGTTAGTCCTTTGAAAGCTTCTACCATGATGACCAAACAGTTTGCCCTATCCTGAGAAGTATCATGTTTGTAAATCCACCTTTTCCTTTTTCTAGTTCAAGAAAGTTGAGGCCAGATCCCTTGAAGGGGTGATTCAAATTGTAGACAAGAATAAACAGGTATTGCTAAAGTAAAGCTGGACCCAATAAAGTCTGGTTATAATTTTTTCAAATACTTTAAGTGATTTTACATAGGTGTAGCTATTTATTATTATATATTTAAGTATATACATAAAGTTACACAGTTTTATTTATACTATAATGCTTTCAATTAATGCCTTCGTCATTCATTTGATTTTAGGCAAACAGTTAAGGGTATTTATTTAAGGAGGTGATTAATGTGATTAGATCACTTTCAACATTTTGCTTCCAAAAATTCTCATGGATGGTTCTAAATATATGAAATTGTTTAAACTTCCAGCAGTACTATGCAAATGTACTATGTTTGATAGTATAGGCTATCAAAAATCTATTTCTATACTCTTTCTTACTTTTGTCTCAATGGCATCATCATCTCGTGTGACCAATTGTATTATATATTATATAGGCTACTCCAAAAGCAATACCATCCCTTTAAAATTATGAAATATATCCCTAGTGGTTTCTTATTAGTAGTAAAGTCAGACAATTATTTGTTGGTTATTGTTTTCACCAATTCTGTTTATGGGCCAAGATTTTTATATAATGCTTTTTTTCAATAGTTTTCTTTATCATTTGAAATAAATAAAGAAATAGATTATTAAAAATTTATCGACTAGAGGAATAAAATTGTATGTTAACAGCTGAGGTCACCAAGCTCAGTTGGTAGAGTGCAAGCCGCAAAAGCATGCATCACGGGTTTGATCCCCAGTGGTGACATGCTTTTCTATTTTTCTAGTGTTCTTTTCTAACTAACATTTCAAATCCTCTCTCCTCAATGATTCTTTCTAACTTTAATGGGCTTTGGATTGATGACGGGCCGGATGGCAGTTCTTCCTTGGTCAAGTCACATGGTGCAGAGAG
>JAAAKM020004104.1:0-11964 GCA_010016025.2 Alatinidae sp. Z8VKAUB7J3 | reverse complement strand
CTCGTTCAACGTTCGAGTACTACGTCTGATATTTGCATTTATAGAATGCGCTCATCATAAGCTTTCAAACGATATATAATATATGTACGTCCCGGAAGTTCGTTTCTGCCCATACAAAAATTGCCGCGGGTTATTTCCGCGGTACCTTGCCTTCACCGCCGCGTTTATGTCTAATTGCGGGGGCTGCAGTATGGGCAGGTTTGCAGGGGTATGCCGCCTTGCAAAATTTCTTCATCAAAGGAAAACTAAAAAACGTACGGAACAAGCAAAGAAATAAAATACACTGCGAAATTTTGTCGGCCTCTAATTTTTATCCGGGGGATGAGGGGGCGAAAATTAAAGGGAGCGAAAATTATAGGGAGGCGAAATTTGAAAGGAATAAGGTAATCAAAAACTAAGAAACCCCGATGGATAAAGTTGGCATGGATAGCATTAAAAAGGTTCAAAAGACCTTGTTTCCATATAAGGCTGTTACGGGAGACCTCTTACTACCAAGCTGAGTACGTATCATGGTAGAAATTAAGAGGTGCGAAAGTTTACAGAACTATTTGGGCAGTAGCAAAATTCCACTGAATTTCCTAACGGAGCAAATTTAGCGTAGAAGACTCAATGGCGGAGAACAAACCTAGCGGACTCTAAAGAAAGAGGTTTGAACCTACTGGTCGCCTACCAGTCAACTACTGGTCACCTACTACCCACCTTTATCAAGCTTGTTACTTCACCTTCTTTTAATAGTGGCCCGTGAAGTATTCATACGGCTCCTGGTGACGTTTCGCGGCACGATAATGAAAAAGCGGGTAAAAATTTAAAAGGATAGCTGAAAAATTTTAAATCCACATTTAGTAATGGCAGCCATCGTGCGTGGATTATTAACATTAAATAGTACCAGGATCCCGATAATTATGAGGTTTGGTTGTTGAAGCTCCTACGCCTTTTCTATATTGCAGTATTATCGGAAATCAGCCTTAAAATTTAAATCAAACCCTCAGTCAGAACATTATGTTATATTATTGGGAGGTTTTTCGTTACCAGACCTTAAATAATTTTTAACATTACGCAATACTTGGTCACTTGTCACGTGCTTTAAGTTACGCCACAATAGAAGCTCACATGACAGCTTCTTTCTCTTAATCTACCGAAAATCTCTGCTAATATGAAACTAACTTCATCTTCGAACATTTTGTACATTGCGTGTGTACTCATTATTGCGTGAATCTTGTTGTAATCCTGACCGTCTGCTTGACAAGCTGGCTAATGGTTTTAAAATGGAAAGACATGGCTTATAAACGGTGGCTAAGGAATGCTTTCGAACGGAGGTTCCTTACGAAAATCCTAAACTTCTTAGCTAAATAAGTTAACATCTACCAGAAGACCACAGATCAAGCCCATGTTATATATTGGATGCCTTAGAAGTACAATCATCGAATTTACGATGAAGTAATATTAATCATAGGGTGGAGCTATTTGTAAGCGGCTGACTAAGGGATTATAACTTAAAAGACTAGAAATTTAATTACTGTCGCTGATAACATAATCTGGATCAGCGTTAAAAATGTCAAAGACGGGGCAACTGAAAGAGTCGACAATGGCGACGAAAAGGCCAAGGAACGTAAGAAGACGAACTTAAACTAGGAAACGTCTTGAACGTAATATAGGCCTATACTTTTTATTAATGTTCCGTACGCGTCAAATAATAATAATAACAACGATATACAGGAGCTTTCAAAATTACATAGGCTCATCATCTCCCTTAATGAATATAAGTAGATATAAGCAAATAATAAAAGAAAAGCGGCAAATCAAGGCGATCAAACTATAAATATACAAACAAATAGGTTCTACATGGCAGTGGTCCGCAATCTTGGGTCTGCAAAGTAAATCAAGGGATCCGGAACCTAACGTACTTACTTTATTATGATATTACGGTGAACCATTGACGTCAGTGACAGAATACGAAATCAACCCAAATAATTGATGATAAATATTTGCCAAAACTGTAACAAATGTCACAAGTGGAGTCGCAAAAAAGGTTAAGGGCTAGCTTGGTTTTGTAAACTCATAAGATAGTCCAGCGAAGACAGGCCTCCAAATTATCGCTAAGGAAAGATTCAGAAGGGGGATCGAGGAAAGAGCTTGACCAACAATGTCAGGAGAGGACCATAGTTAACATAAAGTGATTCTTGACCGAACGTCGAAAGGTTCGAATGAGGTAAAAATTGGCTTCTTCAGTTCTAAGACACCACTGGCAGAAACAACATCATCGGAGTGTAAAGCAAGGACGTCATCCCAGAAGGAAACTGGAGTAAACAGAAAGGGGCATAAAGGAAAGAGCTTGCCTCGCAAGGAGGAGAATAAAAATATAGTGATTCTTCTCAGACAGTTGAAATATCGGGAATGGGGAAAATATGGTCTTCGTCAGCTCTAAAGCACCGGACACGGAAACAACATCATACATCTGAGGCGAGAGGGGAAAAGGTCCTCCTAGAAGGAAACTGAGAAAAGCGCCCACCCAGGCGTACATTATAACACTGTCAGCTGAGGGACTCGAAATCCTTACCTTTTGACACCTACAGCTACGTTAGGAAGAGAACGTTTTGCCCTTGGTACATGTCGTGAATCTTTGATTAAAAGCTAAGGCCGTCCTTTCAAATTTTGCCTCTCAATGAGCGCTTCTTTTGGAGGGGCATTGATTTTATGGGAATACTCACAAACAAAAATTCCTCTGAGTTATGTAACCTATATCATATATACCAATTTAAGAAATCGATAAATAATTGTATACATTTAAGAATATCATAAACGAATCCTTGATGTTTATCATTCTATTCTAATTTACTATCGTCGATTAGAATATCCTTCTAGACCCCTCCTTCTCCTTGTCATCAAAATGAGAAACAGATTCCGTTGTTCAACAAATAGAACACCACTTACCTCTACCCCCACCTCTGGTGCCGACGTTCCCTTAGTGTAGAACATACTTAGTTCTGGCACATATCAATAAGTGCCACACGTTCTAAAAACCGGTTCTCAAAGTTTACGTCACTAGCCTTATCTTAAGCACCATCGATTAACAAACCCCTACCGACACGCTTCCTAAGCATTTAACATAAACTCAAACCTCGGCTATCTCAACACCCTCGCTATGTTAATATGATTCTTCGAGTCCCGTCAAAACCTTTACCACTTTGAAATAATATTCCCTCGTTAAAGAGACATAGCTAATTCGACCCCCTCCCCCCTGTATAGACAAAAATTCTTGGAACCATAAAGAAAGTTTCGCCATTAAAAAATCTGAGATCAGAGAAATCTCACAGGTATAACATTCTTGACGTGCCACTAGATACTAGTTGAAAGTAGCTATTACTGGTTATTACTTAATGATCGGTGATTCCTTTGTCACACTTCAATAGACGAAAGTAAAAGTCATAAGTGCAGGCAAGCAAAACAATCATAAGTGAGGCAACTTATATTTCAGTTAAAAGTCACTGAGAAATCTTTCAATAGACATTATGACCTTCCCTTCCTTACAAATCTTACGAATTACTGAGAAAACGTGATTTTAATATAAAATACAATCGGCTACAGATTTCCGAGCAACAAGCATTACACATTCATATACCAGAAGACTTAGTTATTCAAACGATGCCCTGATTAAAGTGTGGCAAGATAATAGAGTTCGACTTTTCAAGCTTTCTTTGAAAGCGAGCAAAGCATCAATGCATTTATAAGCGTAAGATACCCACTTTGCGAAGTCAAACTTCAACTTTTCTTAGGGCTTAGAGTACTAAATTGTTGATGTCACAAAAGCTGTTTTTCAAGTAAACTACTTAAAGCTTAAAGATCGTAACCCTGCCACTAAATATGCCTGTATACGATATAAAGGGCTAAAATCTCATGTCATTTGCGAGTAACGACCGTTTGAATTTGCAATGGGCCTTAAGGAAACACCGCCAATTTAGCTCAGTTCATGAAATTATGAACTGGATTCCAATAACAAGGCTTTGATGCGGGTAGTTCAAACTTTGAGTTAAAGTATCTCGACGATAGCTCAAGATATCATTCTCAAATTTGGGCAGGTTATACATATTACAAAGAGTAATGCAACGAGTATAAAATATAATCAAACAGATATTCATTAAATTGTGCTTTCACACTACAGTGCTCCATTAGGGTAACAGTAACTGGATCGCTTAACGAAGGTGTCAGGCAGGGCGATCTTTCTTCGCCATGATTTGAAGCTATGGCTTGTTGCAATATACAAGGATAGAGGTCGGCAGTCTGGAAAATGCCACAACCTTATCTGTACCATAAACAACCGAATGAGGAAAGAAGGAATAATAGAAGGAGTATATGACGACTTTCTGAAGAGGAAAGAGCTGCGAATCTTCGTCAATAAATAACTACATTTACTTTGCTGTTGGTCTCTGTAATAATTTAAACCTACAAAAGTGATTCGCACCTCTAACCCATGCGCAGAAGCCACCAATGTACAACAATACAACAACTTTTCTTGCCACCAGTGTATAATTTATTAAATTTTCCTATCTACTTTACTATTTCTTTAAATATTTAATGGGTCACGTCAGACTAGGTTACTTCTGTAATTATTAAGGGAGAACTCCTGACACAGCTAGCTTCATCCTCACTATTATCATTGGATGTAACTGTAATGCTGACCATGTCTTTACGCAATACATCGAGACAAAGTTTAACCTTCTCATCCAACTTTCCCGCTTCATCAACCACATCTGAAAACATTAGAAGAGGCTCCAAGAGCTTACTTGATACCGTAGGAAACGCAAGGCATTCGAAGACTTCGCCGGTTGATTTCTCTTCAACTTCTAGGAAGCACGTCCGACATGCTTTAACCATCGTGGAAGGGTCAATTAGATGACCCTTCTTTGTCGAGAGACAGTTGCAAGAATATTTGAGAATTCCGTTGGAGTCTTGCCCCATTGGTTGATAACAACGACTGCATGCTTGGTATGTGTTACTACTGAAACATTTTGTAAAATCTGATCTTTTGCAACAATCAAGTATATTAGCACTGAGTCGATCATCTTCGACGTCAAATCGAATCGATTTCAAATAAACTATCATAGTCCGTTGCTTCATGCGGGTCATAGAGACACAACAGCGTTGCAGAGAATTCATACTCCTTTTTGATCCCCTAGTAAGACGCTTTATCTCAGTTCGAAGGGTTGAACTTAATCGCCGAATCGGCTGACCTCCTGTCAAGGCCACTGTAAAGAACTTGAATTCGAAATATTCTCCAATATCATTACATACTTTCGATTTTAATCTCCTTTGACTTTTCCATAGTATCAGAGTAGCAGTATGACCATCGGCATCTTTAATTTTGAGTTGGACATTAGGTGCAGGGTTACTGTAATACCTAAAGTGAGAATTGTTGCCACAAGTTATAACCGAGCATAAAATACCTCGGACATGTACCAGAGTGGCTTGTTCTAAGTCTTGAATTCGAACGTATGGGACATCAAGTGTCCGAAATATCGACAATCCATTCCTTTCAATATTCAAGTACCGGTGCTCCCTTGTTGACCAACTAGATAACATTCCCACACGCCTGAGATCTGGGTTTGAATACCATGAAGTGGGGAAGGGCGGCTTTGGGCTATGGAAATTGCACAAGCAAGAATCTGGCGTTGTTTGAAACATACAGTCTCCCCTGTAGACTCCCCTTGTGATCTTTGTGACCTTTATAACATCAGAAGGCTGCAACCTTTGACCCCAAAAGGCTGAATCCCTCCATAGGTGCAACTTGATATACGGTGTAGTTTCATCGCAAATAATAATTGTCGTGAGTTGTGCATAGTCTCCGAACTTAGTTGGAATCTCTGTGATGTGACTCACATGCAACACACAACAAACTAAACGTTCTATTTTCCCCTCTTCTTGTAAAAGCATTTGTATGCTCGCCACATCACTTCCATCTTCACACGGTGACAACTGGCCTGTTAAATTAAGATTGGTGGCTGGAAACGGTTTGTAGTTCGACTTTCGTTTCAAGGAAAACAATTCTTTATCATAAGCTTCCTCAACATGTTTAGACCGATCTCTACAACCAGGACTACGTAATGCAGAGGTACCAGCATCTGCATCGAAATTATTACCATCAACACAATCTCCAGAGCAGTTATAATGGTCCGTCATATCATAATATTGACTTACCTCCCCATCATGAACTGTCGTTTGGACATTTAAACGATGCAAAAAACCTTTTTCCATTCCATATTTTTCCATCAAATACTGAGACTCGCTGTCCAATGAATATTTTTCAAATTCTAATGATTCCAGTTCCACTTCTAAACCTAACAATGATAAAGCAGTAAATAAATAAATACGGTATATAAGTACTCAGCAGACACATAGCAATTGTTATATATTTGTCACGGAGTGGAGCATTACCACAATAGCTTGCTTTCTTTTTTCACTAACGGAGCAGAGGGGATTCGAACCCACGACCCATTGGTTTGAAAACCAATACCTTAACCATTGCACCATCAAAGTCCAATAATAACCCACTGATTGGAGACGAAAACATGGCAAGACTGACTTCAAAATTTTTCACCATAATCATTGGACCTTGATGGTCCAATAGTTAAGGTGTTGGTTAGTACTTATAAATAGTACTAATACTGAGTACTGAGTACTTATAAATAAATATGTATATATATAGAATTGAGAGACAAGAAATAGTCTGGATTTTCGATACAAGTCTGAGTTTCACGCCAAGGCAATCATCAGGTATCTGGTAGTTTATTCACGTTACTCCCTTCTTTATATCTGCCGAGAGGGACACTTGCAAATTGCTTACTCCCATGGTGGCACTTCGACACTAGCTCCGATCAATTATTTAACAACAGGCTTTTGTTACCCTTTATCAGAAAAAATTTTTCTTAGAAACAGAGGCGACAATTACGGCTACAACTGTGCCAGCGGTCTACTTGTTTAAGAATTTCCCATCTAATGGAATATTCTTTGGACTGAGATTTAAGATTCCAAATGCATTTTTACAGTTTAGTGTCTAAAGAGTATTTTTTTCATGATTAAGTGACTTAAAATGGTTTCGATACCACTCCTTGAAATTCCCACCGGCTATCCCTATGTACTCTTTCAGAGTTTTTAAGACGAGTTTTCATACCACTTTAGGCGCACTATAATCGATAGGAAATGGCTACACACGAATTGCAGACAGTATGACAAGTTTATTTGCTCTGATTGAATCAAATTTGGAAAAGTTTGGAGCCAATAGTAGGAAAATTTTATCGATATCAAAGGCAGCGTAGACTTCAATCGAAATTGCCGCCTTGAGCTCAGATAAACAACAGCTATTGTAGCAATGCGTGAGAGCACTCAAACTCTTTGAGACGTTTTAGAAAAATAGACAAGAACATTAGATCAAAACAAAACTAATTTTATTTTTCTGCATAGAATAATCAGGAAATCAAGGAAAAAGTAAAAAAATATTATCGCTATAGTTTTCGACGAGCCTGAGGACCCACTTGGCCTACTAGGTTACCTGATAAACCGATGAAAAGAAGAACGATGGGCTTAGTTTAGATCGCCCGGACTAGCTATTCATTATTGGAACAAAATATGTCTGTTTGACTTCGACGGTGTAACTACAAGCGTTGATAGAGTAAACATAAATTCCTGTCCTCCCGCTATCAAGCGTAAAGGTCAATCTCAATCAGGCGATCGGGAGCCGTGAGGGGCGCCAGCCTACAGTTCTTACCATGCGCAGACGTTTCTTTTGACTGTTAATTGGGTATTGGAATTAGGGTTGGCCTTTTTCAGGTCAAATTTTCCGATTTTGGCCTTTTTTAGAGACAAATTGCCTGGAAAATTCAAATCTGGCCTACTACTTAAATTTGGCCTTTTTGGCCTTTTTCAGCAACAATTTTTAGGATACATTTTCGTCGTTTGAGTCAAAATAAGAAACTAATCTTAAATTGAAATAAAGTATTACACACTCTGAAGTCAAAGTTAAAATCATCTATTCGAACAAAATGTTCTTTGAAGGAAAAGTGTTCAGTTTCTTATTATTTTCGTTTATCAAGCTATTTTAATAATTCTGTAACGTTTTGTTACCTATCGTGTTTGATTTTGCTTGTCATTTCCTGTTTTCGATGATGTTTTGTCTTTGCTTTCCCTTTTTTATTTAAGTCTTACTACAATTTAAGCTATGCTCAGTACACTGAGTTAACAAAATTATATCAGTCATGAGTTTGAGCAAGGAAAGCAAAGGGAATAAATGGAAGGGATATTATGGTATTGCAAGGAAGTTTAAACCTGAATGGATGAAGAGACATCCTTGGGTTAAAAGGGTTGTAGATGGTTCAGACAGTGCATTTTTTCTCCTTCTGCAGAGTTATTATCAACCCTAAATGGTACAGTCTTAAACAGTATAAAGATTCAATGAAGTACAAGAACGTGACTAGTGCAGCCTCATCAAACAGATGATGCGCATTATTTCCTGCGCATTCACATTGCCACTTTCTGCGTATGTGCAATGCTCTATTTGGGGCACTTTTTAGTTTGGCCTTTTTTGCGCATTTTAGCCTAATTTTATCATCAGTTTGACCTTCTTTTGTAAATCCCATCTGGCAACCCTGGTTGGAATCTGATAGCTGAAAGCGGTGGCACTCGCCAGCGCTCGCCAAGAGGTTCGAAACGATTGGACTTTTCCAGCGCCCCGCAGCAAATCCGGACGTCATGCTATTTGCTTAACCAATCAACCTGCAGAAAACATCAAATATTTTGAGTACTCAAGAGAGGGTTGGTCATGGTTCCTGATTTAAATGGTAACATAGATTACACCTGTTGAATGAGTCATCCTTGAGTCGTTCTGAGATATCAAAGGGGTTTTCAAGATTTCGCGTTTATTGGAAGGGCTTTGGGGACATTTAGGGAAAGCCCCGTTGCCAGCTTAAAAAATTTAGGGAAGGGAATCTATAGATTTATAAATATTGAGCCGAGATTTTTTAAGGGCTGGACATATCTTCTCCAGCTGCAGGTTTAAACTGAAGCGGTGGCTTATAGGGAAATTTCCTAAATAGCAGGTAAAATGCTATGTCAAGCAGAATATCGTGTTTATTTATAGAAATGACGTAAATCGGTCATTTTAACTAGTCAGTTAAAGATATAAATCGGAGTATACGACTTCTAAAATTCATTTAAGTTTAGGTTGACGGATTGTCGTAAGTCAGTGAAGGTTGGAATGGTCTCCTTTGATTTCTCAGCCTTGATAAAATTTTCTAACGCACATTCTTTTCGCAGTCTTCTTTTTTCTTTGCTTTTTCGTCTTTAATAAGGAGAGTAAGATCAAAAGATTCTTATTCCTCTCCATTTTCTCTGTTTCAAAATTTTATTTTGGCGCCAAAACGTAGGCGAACGAGCTCGACGACTGGAGCTGGCTGGCGCCGAGGTCGAGCGCTCTCAAAATTGCCTAATGAAGATGGGCCTTAAGTCTCTTTCTGGTCCACGAATCACGTTGCCAGTGATTTGCACTTCCATGATTCCTCAAAGAAATGATAGTACAGATTACCGATTACATTTACAACACTGAAATATTCCGGTCATCTGACTACTGCTCAAATACATACCATAGAATTATAAAATCGTTTAGTAGCGGTATCACCATCACTTAACCCTTTCGCATCGACTGGTCGCTGGTGACCCATAAACTTCAATAACCCATATCTATGTGTATATCCATCCAAATTTTTCAGTTTTTTCTTTTAATATGAATATTACCTGTGTATTACAGGCTTTAAAAAGTGTGTCCTTTACGAGCGTCCGATGACGTCATCACATTGGCTCATATATGTGTCATATTACTTTGTTTACTTTAATAGAATCTCATTGAGTATAATTTTTGAACAAGGATATTATATTTAATTTCCAATAGGTTATTTACATTACCTATTTATTGTTATTCTGTGTTTCAAGTTTCATCTTCTTATTACAAGTGGTTAAAAAGTTATGGACGATTGAATTTTCTAGATCACCTCTTACCCAATGGACTGCAACGGTGAAAATTGAAAATTTTGTTAAAGACTGTTCAGCTTGACTTAATTCATGCGAATCATGTGTTTGACATTACTAGTTGTAGATAAGAATGGAACAAGCCCAAACCTCACATAATTTTTATTGAATGGTCATTAGCATAGAGTTTAGCATAGCATAGAAAGCATTTCCCCACCCCAATTTTTTTCCACAGTTCAAAATTCGCACCACATGCTATCTGCTGTTACAATTTCACTTCAGTTGTTCACCCAGTGTAGATTGCCTTCCTGTTGTGCTGTGTTGCAATGCATTTTTGCTTTATAGTATATTTGTATCCCATGTATTTTGTGGCAACTTGCCTCTGCAGACGACCAGTATAGTTTGCAGTGCATGCAAATGTTCCATGTTGTTTGTTGCATGGTTTCTCATGAAGAGTTTTCCAGTGTTTGTTGCTTCAGTGATGTGATGAAAGCAAAAGAAATTGGAAGACATTCATAATATGGAATACAACTCGGGTGTTTGTGATCTACAGGCTTTGTTTTTTTTATCATCATATGTATTCCTTGAACTCAGATCTAGTTTTTGTTTCAAATTAACTATCTAAATGCTTCACATTGTATTTAAATAACATTCATGCTGATGATAAGTTAGTACCGAGAATGTTTGTGACTGATGTTATTTGATCAACCAGAAACCTTGTGGACTTGAAAGGGTTAAAAGGCGACTTGAGAAATTTTGGTGAATCTGGAGCCTAATGTTATGACGCATGCAATTTGTCTGTCACTAGAGTTTGCTATTCACACTTTGATGAAAACGTTAATAACTCTATCGAATGACAAATCAAAGGTTATGAATAACATTAGTTGATTTTTAAATTACCAGTTATCATTATTTCATCAAAGTGAGCGATCAACAGGACTTTTGATAAGCACACAGACTAGTTTTCGAGTAACGGTTTACAAGTTAGGCTACTGTAGTTGTGAGCTTGTTGGACAATAATGGCGTCCTGTCAAGTATTTTGAGTACATTGGGAACTTTTAATCGAAATTAAGATCCGACGTATTTTAATAAAAACATAATATAATTGAGCCCCAGGTGTTTAACTTAGCGTAGAAGCATTTTTAAGTTTCTATAAGATAATAAGTTTTAAACGCTACCCAGAAAAGCGGCAGAAATTCATTCCAAATTTACTCTAGAGGATACTTGTTGAAATTTTGATACAAATGGAAGGTTTACATTAGCATTTTAATTTATAAACTATTATGTTCTCAGGTATTTAAAGAAAGAATACATCATCAACTTAATTCAGTTGGTTGAATAAGTGAATGACGTAACACGGTCAAAGCATCCACGTCGAGTGTCATGGTGTAACAAAAATTTGTTCGAATGTGACGGTATGTTTGGTCTTTCACATCTTCGTCATTTCATAAACGGATACACTTTATGCACTGTATGTGTTGGCTTAACCCTACCTTACATGGGCTTTTTGGCTCCTCTCATACATGGGGGGGGGGCTAGTAGGCCCGCGGCACTTTGACATAGTATAACTTTATATCTGCCAATGCTATTGCAAAGATATGTAGCACGTTTATAGTTTAACTCTTTTCCAACAAATTGAAAGAAAAATTTTTTCAATTTGGTGTGAATGACATCATCTATGGCTATGAAGTGTTGCGCAATATTCAAAATTTCAGAAATTTTGTAAAAGGCCTTACAACATACTTTTTGAATCACATTTTGATTTTGAAAGAGCTTTTAGTATCTCTAAAGTATTTCTACATGTATACGTTGTATTTAAGCAAGATATTTTAGATTTTGAGAAAATTATTTTCCAAAATGTATGAGATTTGAAACTACCGAAATGGTTGCTCACTTATAATCAACCGGTTTTTGATTATTTTGAGCATTATGACTAAAAAATATCCTCCAAAC
>JAAAKM020004100.1:0-11965 GCA_010016025.2 Alatinidae sp. Z8VKAUB7J3 | reverse complement strand
TATTAGTTGGTAAAGACAGGATCAATGCTCTTCTGCAAAACGAGAAAATGTTGGCCGGTAATTTATTAGAAATATTTATATAATAATAACAATAATCATACTGAAAATGAATATTAAATATTAAACCCAACAAGATATTCCCTCCAGCATCTAAATATTATTAGCTTATATTATATTTATTCGGATATGGATAAAAAGACCTGTCAGTATTTCTGTCTACATGTTACGTGTGTAGGTTCGTTATGATTTAAATAACCACATGGCAGATAGGCACGGCAGATATACAACCTGTCTAAACTTACCCGAGGAAAATCCATGTTTTTATATTACTGGTAAAGGAGTACTTCACTGTCAACACCAACAAGTACTAGAACAACGAAAAAGTAAATCCAGTAGGAAAGTACCGATGGGATGGTTTTTGTAACTTGTTAATTTGTTGGACCCTGTTTGTATATTACCCAATATGAGACTGACTATATAAGGCAAGGCCACAAGTTAGTGAGAAGCATGTACATATATTGCTGTGAGTACATAATGTCCTTTGGATTGCGTATATTGTAAAGGGGGTAGAAGAGGAAGGAATAGGTTTTAAATGAATAAAAAATGCTATTTTCACTGTCTTGTAACTTGGTTAACTTTATTGCCGTAATTTTCGTTTAAAGGTAAATGGTGTGAGTGAATGTCAAGGAGATAACGGGATGTTGTTCCATATCGATAAAGCTAGATAGATGAAGCGAGCTTTGAATAGCAATACTTAGAACGTTTCATATGCAAGGCTTTTGATCTGAAAGTAGTCTGGGATCTACTTTGTGTCTCAACCCAGTCACGTGACTTTACGTCATTTGGGGTATATTAGATGAGACACATGCGTTTTTCAATTCGAACCAAGAATGAACTAAGAAACACGAACTGAGAACCGAGAAAGAGTAAAGACGATTGTAATACATCGATTAGTTAGAATTATTAGTATTGTTATATGATTCGAGTTAAGCTAAATATACAAGAGTAAAGGAAACTCCGTATATTTCTTCGAGTTCAGTTGCGGCAGTTTCAACTTACAAATCAGCTTTTCTTGAGCGAGTTCGATGATTATGATAATCATAATCTGAATGAAACACTGAGGATAGGGCAGGAGATAATAATTTGTTTAAGGATGAGTAAACAAAACATAAACTTTGATATTTAAAGATGGAGTGAATTGTGAATTGAAGATATTCAATCTTCTAAAGAGGGGCTTGGTAGTGACACGTGGCGGGGAGGAGGCAATGATGCGAGCCAACTTGTTTTGTAGGAGAAAGAGGGGTCCAAGGTGAGAATTATGTGGATGCCCAGATAAGATTGCAGTAATTTTGGTACGGTAGAAGCAATGAGTGGTACAGAGTCAGTAGAGTTTCGGAAGGGAGAAACTGTCTAGCCTTGCAGACGATGCCTATTATTTTAAAGGTTTTGGAAGATATAGTAGAGGTATGCTGTTCTCCAAGTGAGGTTTTCATGAATAATGAGACCTAAGAAGTTAATACGGTGTGTTCGTGAGACAGGCACATTGGTGATAAAGATTTTCATATCATCCATACGCAATTTCTTGCGGGAGGGTTGAAAAACAACAAATTAGTCCAATCAGGATGAAGAGTTAGTTTGTCAGTATTAAACCATTGAGGCACATTATCAAGTTCCGTATTAACAATGTCTATGAGGTAATTAAGATTTTATGATTTGGGAAAAGGAAATATTGGCGTCATCGGCAAAGAGAATGAAAGAAAGAAGACGGAACGAGTTTAATATGTCATTTATGTAAATAACAAAGAGGAGAGGACAAAGCACAGATCCTTGGGGTTCTCCACACTAAATGGTTTTTTTTAACTGAGATCTACAATCATTAGTTATTACAAACTGTTGTCTATTACAGAGATAGCTAGAAATCCAAGCTAGAGGAGTGCCCCGGATGCCATAAAATTCTTATTTGGCTAGAGAAATTGAATGGTCAACTGTGTCAAATGCTTTCTGTAAGTGAATAAATACACCTATAGTGATTTTATTATTCTCAAAGCCTTGTTAAATATTGTTAATAAGCTCAAGGGCTGCCATGTAGGTTTAGTTATTTTGTCTAAAACCATATTGGTGATGGTTAAGTATTTCAAATTTGGTCATAAAGTTATAGAGTCTTAAGGAAAACATTTTTTCAAATATCGTTGACAGCAAAGAGAGTATGGATATTGGCCTATAGTTGGTGAATATTACATGTTTGATAATAGACCATGTTTTCTTAAGGTTGAAACTTACAGATGAAATTTGTTTATTGGAGTATTTTCTTACTAATCTTATTAAAATCTGCATTTACAGTACCTTTTTCATTTTACTTGGTAGGGTCTGTAACGTATTTTTTATAGAGAGAGGTTTTTGTTTTAAGAGATACCTGGGAGCATTAGAGAACCAGGGTTTGCTGGGTAAGGTGTTTAAGAAAGAAAGATTGATTGTAGACAGATACCATGTGGTTAGCAAATGTGTTATAACAGTCGTTGACTGAACTTGTTTCATACAGAGAGGTCCAGTCAATTTTGGCAATCTTAGAGAGGTATGTGTCAATGTTTGAAGAATAAATGTTCCTAACATATCTTTTCCTTCCCGGAGGATTAAGAGCTGGAATTCGGGCTTTTTTAAATTCAATTGTCTGAATCCCAGGTTAATGGTCGGATAAGGCAGAATAGAGTATGGCGCTCGCCATTTTAAATTCTTTGTTATTTGTGAAATATTATCAATTAAGGTTGCAGATGTAGTTGTGATACGAGTTGGTTTAGAGATTAGAGGATATAAGCGGTTTGAGATCATGGCGCTACCAAAGTCTTCAGTGACTTGGTGAGAATCAGTGTTGAGTAGGTAGTAGAGTGAAGCCGTTGGATACTGCATCACTTTAAAATGAGGGATATAGACGGGAGCTTACATCCGGCGTCGTAAAGAGAAGGTTGGGGGTTGAAGTGAGAGTGTCTCCTCTCTGTCCTATTAACCCTTTACCCTTGACCCTCAACACCCCCATTTCTTTCTGTGCTAAGATATTCACAGAGTATTTGTATTGCAAGCCGCGCATATAAAAAAAACCCTTACGCCCTCTCTTTCTGTCTGTGTTGAGTTATCACAGAGTGGTGGGCGGCTTTGCCGCGATGCAACAAGTCTCCCCTCTCACTCGACGTCTGCAGCACTACCCCGCCTCAAAAGCAGTATCCTCTCGACACAGCCCTGGGCTGATCAATGTAAAATAGCGGGAAAAGGAAGATGGATGTGAGGCATGGTCTACAGAACCAGGACTCGCCAGAGCTACAGAAGTTATTATATTAAGATACGAAAAAAGGTGTGCATTTAAGATGACACTTGCTACCTCAAGAATAACAAAGAATTGATCTATGATTGCTGTGAATAGAGAAGCTGCACACGGAGCAGGGGCTTATACATGACATAGTTCAATCTATCAGCTATACTACATTTAACTACTAAATAATAATCCTGTTAAAGGTGGAGAGAGTTGGTTAATTAATACATTACTGTAAGTCTAAGTTGTATTTTTTCATTTAAGGAATGGTCTGGTCAATACAGAAAATGTTGAATGAGCCATAATTTGTTAAGAGATTTAGAAAGATTATTTGTGAGCCATTCTAGATTATACGAGAAGAAGGGGGGGGATAGAATTGAAGGGAACGAAGAGTATATTTTACGATAACAGCGCGTGTTCATGGAGGGTTAATAATGAATAGCGATACTTTTCTATGATTTTCTGACATTTCTTCAGTGTTGTACAATGCTCTGGTCTGAAACAGATCACCACATCTGTTCAGACTTTAACAATTCCATTTGGAATATCATTCTTGAAGTATCTTAAAATTTCTCTTCTCTTTCTCGTTAGGTCTTCTTGGATGTTGAAGGTCTTATTAATAATTTTAAGCTTATGCTTATTGTGTAGTACAGCCACCTTGGCATTATGCCTGGAAAACCTGACAATAATTGGACTTGAGTTTCTACAGCGTCAAAATTAATTAAGTGACTAAGTGCACTGGTAAATTCCTGTGACGATAGATGATTTTCTAGTGCTTCGACCGCCACATCCTTGACAAGAGCAGGGAGAGTGATAGCAACCCAATCATTGAGCTTCGCCTCAAGCCTAGGCCACAGATCATCAATAAGAAACGAATCCATTTACTCTGACGAAACAGTACCCCGAGTCTGAGATTTGCCTTTCCCTATAGTGAATTTATGTGATATGTATGTACCTAGCACGTGCTTTTGATGACTTAAACCAGCACAGGGGTGGGGTGGGGGTGAGGAAAAGGGCTAGTAGCCTCGCGGCTATTTTAACTCATATAACTGCACTCAAACGTGGTGATATGCTTTGATATTAAGGTTTTAAATACTTCAAAACCTTTGACGTTAAGTAAAGTAAAAGATGTGTTTCTATTAGTATTATAAGGTAAAGTAATTGAGCGCAAAAATCTTTACCGGATGCAAGTCTGATCGGAATGGAATATAAGCTGTTTTGAGCCTTAGAATAACTTGCTATTCTAAATACCTGAGAAACAAGAGTATTCATGACAAACATTGGAACCAGTAGTGAATTGAGAAGTCTCAACGATCGCAGCTAAACGACTTAAACCCTCAGAGTACTGACGGGGGGGAGAGGGGCAAATTTACCCCAGACGTGTGTTGTTGTTTTTTGCCAAACGGTTTAAGAAGTCATACAATTGGCGTGAAACTCCCAATTAAATTTACATTTTTAATGGGGCTTTAGAGGTACTAAAAAGAATAGATTTCCTTTCAACCATCATAGGTAAATAGCCGCTGTGGTCAATTTGACCCCTCCCTCAGTAGTTATAAGGTGTAAATCTTTGGACATCAGGTTTCCATTCATCTTGATTCCCTTCACTGTGTGGACCATTATGAATACCAGACATGTACTACTGTGGCAGACCCGCAGATTTCTTACACATGTGTATGAATTGCCTCATAGTAGGGGTCTCTTGTAAGCAATTAGCTTGATAATGGACTTTTTATTTACTAGATCAGGCAATGCCCTTGTGGATGACTATTGTGTTTGCAAGACTTTGTTTGACTAATCATATTTCTTAGCATGATGGTTGTCAGCAAGATAATTGACACTTATTTCACCCCTAATTGGTTATTAAGTGTTTGGTATAATATATCAGAAATGAAAGCCGAGACACGATTCCTAATAAAAAATGATAGAGACAAAACAAAACGATTCTTACAAACTCTTTAATCTATGTTATTTCAAACTTATTATTGGTAAATACTTGAAGATGTGTAGAGTCGTCAAAAAATGGTACCAAAAGCTTACGCTAACTCAGAAATTCGTCAAATTTTGAATTTCAATCAATTTGAAAAAGTCGCGTGTTAACATTGCACAACAAGTGATAAAAAAATAACTAAGTCATTTTTACATCACATATAGATCCCATTAAACAGAGGATCAACAATACTTTAGTTTACATTAATATCTTCGGAATAATTGGAAAAATCCTCTGTGCCCAAATTGACCCCCCTCTCAGTAGTTAGAGGGTGCGGAAATATTTGAATACTCTGAGGGTATGTCTCTTATGTCTCAAGGTACGCAGTGTTTGAACAATAACATGTGGTTATACCCATTTTGAATATCATTTAGGCTTATTTATGTATTTGGGACGATTCTCTATGGCTTTTAGATACAAATTTGTTAGAAAGTTAGAAGTGGAAATATGACGCCATCAAAATCAATAATTACCTCCCCCCATCCCCCCCAATAAGTGCTAATTAGCTCTGCATTAGCATTAATGAGTTCGAAACGTATTAAGAACTTAATTTTAGATAATCCTACAAAATATTTGAAAAGTTATGAGAAAAATCTCGAGTTATAGCCCTTTGAAACTTTTCACCATGTATTGTCAATGTTATAATCGGGGTCACGTGGCCAGACCACAAGCTGTGATAGCCAAAAATTCGGTAGAAAAAGTAAGAAAGTTTTAACAACTTAGAAGAGAGCATTCAAAAGTTATTGAGTAATATTCACACCCGCGGGCCTACTAGCTACCCTCCCCTCGTGCTAGGTAGGGTTAATAGTTCAAAGCATGATCTCTCACAAATTTGGCAGATAGCTCAGGAGAGAGAAACTATACGTCCATCTTGGTCTCAACCTACCGCTGACTTTATTTATCTTTATGTCTGACTGGTTGCTGACTGGCATAGGTAATATGCCTTATTCTTGAGGTATGGATATCCTCTAACCATAATAAGTAACAATGGACCTCAATTTATCTCAACTGAATTTAATGATTATTTAACCACCTGGAACGCCAAACAACAGAGTATCACACCATCCTGGCCGCAGGCCAATAGTTTATGTTCAACGATACGTTCTTTGACTTGGTAGACTCAATGGGCTCTCCTCTTGTACCGGTACTGACAATATTTTCTGGGTCACAACGAAAAGACTTGGCTACGTAAGTTTCAGATTTCCGAGGCTCCATTTTATCACCGCTATGTTGATGACATATTTTGTTTTTTAATTCAGAACAAGAAGCCAGCCATTTTTTTGAACATCTCAATAACCAACATGGAAAATGAAACTAACGCCTAATAAGCTATTCTAGATGTGCTCATTCATAATAAAGGACCACCAGGCACTATTACGTCTATCTTTCATCAAGATCACGTACACTGGTTTACTGACCAACCTTTTCAGTTTTACCTCGCTCTCTATGCTTCCTACGCTAGTAGACAATACAAACTAAACAATATATGTTTAGGATTTAATACTGATATCAAGAACCTCACTAGCATTTATAAAAGGAATATGTTTCCGACTCATATTATTGAGAAAACTGAGCTAATGTAAGTCCTACTGAAAGAAACAAGAACAACACAGTCAATACTCCTTTATACTTTAAACTGCTACATTTACATCTTGCTAACTCTCTAAACGCAAGACTTAGCGACTGGCAAAAGAATGTTACAAAGATTTAGATGTACGACTAATTCTTACCTCTTAAAATATCAACAACTTATTTAGTGCTACGGATTCTATCCCCTCGTTACTACGACCACGCTTTGTTTATAAATTCTCACGAGTATAGCTTCGTTTACATATGTGAAAGCCGTAGGCATTAGTCAAAACGGGTACGGGAACATCTATATGCGAATAGGAATTTACACATCTATAAGTACTATAAGCAACCAAAGAAAAATGCAACGAAGATTAATTGGTCATACTAGAAAACTCTCTAGCATTCACCACCTTAAAACAAAAGAAGCATTGTATATTAATCGCGAAAGCCCAGACTTCAACACCCAAGTCACGTATTAGTAGGCAAGTCTTTCGTACTACTTATTGTCTATGTGCCTTTCATAGTTTATTTCGTTTAATTATTGTAAAGACCTCTTAAAACTTTATTTTTAATTTTTACTTTTTAATTAGCACTACGTTTAGTTTCATTGGGTTTTTTCTGTAAATAGAGTGAGGTGCGTCCGTTAGTAACGTAGATTAATTGTCGAGAACGTTTATGCTAAGTCAATTTAACTGAGTAGAGGATATCCAAAACATGTCTTGGAAAATTAAATCGATGGTCGTTTTATTCAAATGCGTTACATTCTATACACATTTCTTTAAAGGAACCCAGTTGTTAAGGCTTAAGTGCTCAGATTAGCCAAATATTTGCTTAGCAACACTCAGCCCCTGACACCTAATTTTTTTTCGCAAAACAAAATTACAAATTCTCTTAAAAACGAATACCTTAGGGCACCATATTACTTTAGTTGTGGCAATGTGTGGACGTGTGCGAATTTTTTCGGTGATTTTATGATTCGGTATCACAGAGAAAAAAATAACCTTAGCAACCTGTTCAGCAACTTTAGCCCTAAAAGTGATCATGGCCTTAGCAACCTTAGCCCTGACCCTGAAACTTGAGTTGGCTATTTAAAAAAATGTGTACTACATTCTATCTCTAAAAGTTCTTCGATTATATATGAGAATTCAGAAATCACCGGTTTACCCGAACCTTGTGCACACATTTATGCTTAGGTGGATAGTAATCATGGGTAAGACAGAGAACTTTGGAGTATAACAATACTTATAGGCACATTTGTGTGTATTTTTGGCTGTTAAGTAAGCAATTCTGGAGGCAATTAGACTTTTACACATTCTTACGCATATAATTAATAGGTACACCTCAAATTGTAGGTGCTTACAAATATGATGTAAGACCTGTGATCCTCGTGTGTTAATTTCCTGTGACGTATTTATTGGATGTTAACTGAAGAACTCGAGGGCATTAAAAGCGTCCCTTTGTGTATTCTGTTTTCCGAAACTCTTTTGCCTTGTGTCTCCTCGTCCTTCCCGCGTATAAGGGTGTACGAGTTAGAGAAAGAGAACCACATTATAAAGATTGCGTTTTAATGTTCATTCGCTTTCACTCAAACTATGGGTTTTGGTTACATTGCATCAAATTTAATACTCCCTTTGATATCCGCTTCTATTGATAAACCCATACACTCCTAATGCCTCGGTCATTGCAAGCCTACGCTGTTAAGTTTTAAATATTGCGTTCAGTAACGGATTCATTTTGCTAAACTTTTTCGCCATACACTGATCACAGCAATCGTATGGAGTGAAGTGAGAAAGCTTTAACCATGAATCTATAGGGGAAAAGACGACCAAAACACGTCGTAGAAAATAACAGTCACAAGAGCGACATCTTTTCTGCCACTCGTGTTGATGAAAAACACATAAATTGTAAACAAATTCTTTTTGTTGCAAGAGTGCCAGCTTGATAAATGCTTTGTTTTGAAAAATGCAGCTTCTAAAAAGGCGAGACGATAGCAGAACTGGCTTTTGCCAATACCCAATTCTCGTTACGTCGATGATACATTTTCTGTTTTCCGAAAGGAGCAACAATGTGAGCAATTTCTCACAAAACGTAACCGATTGCATTCTGCTCCCTATGAAGTGACAAGTTTGTTTGCCCCTACTCTTAACCGGGAATGTTTCCTTTAGTTTTGACAATATAGAAATGACCAGAGAGTTCCCGCGGTACAACGGCAGCTTGTCTATTCTACCCAAAAAACTGGTGGCTGTAGCCCCCAAAACGTACTACCTGTTAAACATTAAATTTTATTAATCTATAGGTTCACCTGTGCTGTGCGAGCGAATATCGTAAGTTGCAAACGTTACATGACAGAATCGCGCAACACGTGCTAGAGTTCATTAGTAGACGCAGTAAAGTTCCAAAATTTTACCGGATATTGTAAGGTAAGCCAACAGATCCTAAAAACAGACTCGGCAATAGGACAGCATTCGCTCCAAAACTCATCACGTGCTGACAGCTATCAAGAGAATTCTTTCAGGGTATTATTAATAGCCAAAGCCTAACTTCCTTTTCATCTTACCGCTCTAGAAGCTGCATTTATTATCATCAAGACTAGTGGCAGAAAAGGTATCGCGCTCGTAACTGCTATTTTCTACGGCAGGTTTTGGTCATTCTTCTGCCTATAAATTCATCGTAAAAGCTTTCTCACTTTACTCCTTGCGGTTGCTGCGATCAGTGTATGGGGAAAACGTTTAGCAAAATGAATCCGTTACTTAACACAATATTCAAATTTTGTACTACTAACTAACTTTTCAAACTTTTTCATTTTCTTAAATATTTCCTCTTGTCCTGTTAATCAGGTCTGCCCGTTTACCCGATACTGAGAAGTAATGTTTGATAGAATTTAAGCACATTTTAAACAAGCTTAAAGGACAATGCCAAAAAAGAGTTTCATTTAGAGGCACATTAGTAAATTAGGCACTTAAAATGGTAGGCCTGTGCGTAGTAATTTGGCCAGGCATTTGGTACGGGCCTTCCAAACGTCCACAAGCCAAACGTCACCTTCAGACGCATTTTATTCGCTATTGGCAATCTCTCAGTGTAGCCCCCTGATAAGCACTTGGGCCTTTCCCCAGGGCCCGTTCTTTCCAAATGGGAAAGGGGTTCATTTATGTGTTAATTGAAGCATAATTGGTGTTGAGATGAACCGAGATGACCAAACTAAGGAAAACGGTAAAGGAACGGAGTGGACACAAGGCATTCATTACCAAAACTTTAGACTTGGTTGATGCAACAATGGAGATACTCCGCCTAGGGAACTATTCGTCAACTGCTTTCTATGGAAGAGCAGCTTCCCGAACTTGAACGCCTCAATCAAATAATTTACGATCTTGTGAAAGAAGATGACATCGAACATGCAGTTTTGACTGCCCTTGAATATAAGGCAAAGATTCAGGAAATGACACTTGCGATCGAAAGTGTTGTTGCCGCAAACAAGGACTATTGTTTGCAGGAGTTAAATGGAAGTTTTGACTCTTCTCCATTACAAACCAATAAGGTAAGACTACCGAAATCAACATTACTTAAATTTCATGGCAATTCATCAGAGAGGATTACGTTTTGGAACTCCTATTTGTCAGCTGTCCACAGTAATGATGACCTTTTATCAATCGATACATTTCAGTATTTATGTGCTTTCCTTGGTAGGACCGCACTTGAAACAATCGGAGGCTAATCATTGTCAGACACCAACTACAGAGAAGCTATTAAGTTATTCCATGAATGCTTTGAATATAAACAACTGCTTATCTCTCCCTATATGGATAAATTAATAAAAGTGTCAGTAATGACCACTTCACGAATTGTTACAAACCAATTGTAAGAAGCCTTAATGATATCGGTGTGACAACTGATAGCTATGAAACATTTGTTGCTCTAGTGTTCATGATCAAAATTTCAGAAGACATACGTATACTGATTTCGCGTGGTATCCATCCAATCTGATCCATTGTCTGCACAGGTAGCCTGTAAGCCACATCGAGAAGACGTTGACTGTTACTTCAAATTCACTCTGATATAGAAGGGAAAGTATTAGGTATTATCTGGGACAGGAGAAAAGGTGTTTTTAATCATGAATTTAAGAACATGATGAGTGACTGTACACAAAAACCTGTGACGAAACACATAGTTTTCAGCATGACCTCTAAGATTTACGATCCGTCAACAGTAGTACCATTCAAACTGATATTTCAGAAACCGTGTCTCAAAATAAGCATTAGAGTTTATATGCAATTGGCACGCATTCCTATAACGTCGCTAAATACCTTGTGTTCGTTCTTACTTCTTTTCTGTTAGTGATTTTGTTTTCCTTGATATTCAACTTCTGACTTACGTAACCAAAATTTTAATTCCGAACTAGTTTTTACAGCTAGTTTTGTTAACAAGTCACTTTTCACTCATGTGCCTGTAAATGAATCTCTTAGTTCAATCAGAGATAAGGCTTTTCTTCTCGTCGACATTTCCAAGATTTTTCGCGTTACCAATTTTCACACTTATTTAACATAGAGAACCACTTTCTTTAATAATATTCTTTACGAACAGGTAGACGATGTTGCGATGGGGTCACCCGTCGGCTCTATATTTGCCAATTTATTCATGGCCCATCTTGAATGCAAGTGGACAAAGAACTGTTCGGTTGATTTTCGCCCCTTTTACACAAAAGATATGTTGATGAATACTTCTTGTTTTCCTCACCTCTATCACATGTACAGCCTTTTAGTACAGTCAAACTAGCTCAAAAAAGGGGTCAAAGTCGGGGAAATTGCAAAAGAATATTTGAATGCATTTTCGGCAAGTTTGCTATATACACTTACACCAAAAATTACAAATTTGTAAAAATTGTTATGTGACCAAAACATAATTTCTACGGAACAGAATGGGCCCATATTTAAAACAATTATATTTAAGCGTTCTAAATTTAAAAAGACAAAACGAGAAGCAACAAATGGGAGTGAAAATTATTTTCAGGGGGTAACAAATGACAAAAATCACGGTAAAATGTTGAAGTGGGTGAAAAACGTAATTAACGTTAGTTTTGATTTGGGATTTCGGGTAGTACGCTGCATTCA